>CM019691.1:84894953-85182453 GCA_009760885.1 Achatina immaculata | reverse complement strand
CGAGAAACATCAGTTTTTTTTCAGGATATCATTTTTAGAGATAACCAACACAACACAGACTTTAAATACTGGAAGAACGGGGTTACACGTGTGAAGTAAATGTCTGATAAATCTGTCTATCTATCTATCTGTCTGTCTGTCTCTCATATATATATATATATATATATATATATATATATAATTTGCTCAAAATAGTTCTGTAAGAACGGCCTATTTTGTGAATAAAATTAACTGTTTCGTAAATAAATCACCTAAAAAGAGTTCTTTAGGGCTCCTGAATATTCATATACTGTACTGAAACCTAATACTTCTATCTCCAATCAGTTGATTCAAGGAAAAGATAGGTATACTCAACAGAAAGCTCACATAAAACTGGGTTATACCTGCCACCAGAGTGTTACTTTATTGTCCACGAAATGCAGAGAAATAAATAGCTTATGGGGGCTTCAAAAAACGTTCAGCCGTTTGTATTTCCACGGAGACATATGACCGCCGCAGGTTACGGTTCGTGGTTATTTTCGCATTAAAGTGATTTAGTTGCGTGGTTAGGATTCGAAAAATAGTAGACAAAACAGTTTAGACGTGAGAGAAAGAGAAATGACAATGAAATGACTGTGACTCAAACCAAGGACTTCGGTAGGACAAGCAGCCCGCTAGCCAAGAGAAACAATGCACTATCCACTCCGCCATTTAACACCTCCAACTGTTCAAAACAGCTGAGAAACACATAAATGCTTTTGAATGCAAGTGCTACAGAAGAATTTTTCAAATATCGTGGACACAAAAAAAAAAGAATACCTACTCATATATCCAATAAAGGGAAGAATGTCAGACGGACCTGCGTGCCCAGTTCTTAACCCTTTTGAAATAAAGATAAATCAATCAATCAATACTACAAGAACTTAATATTGAAGAAGGTTGGCAGGTAAAGAGGATTAAACAAAGAAAACTTAAATATTTCGACACATTAAACGTCATCAGAATTTAGAGAAGACCGTCTTGGAAGGGTATATATTGTGGAAAAAAGAGAGGAAGGCCAAGGCAAAGATGGCTGCAAGACCGTTGATCATCTGCAAAGAGATACGTCAGCGGCTGGGCATCTTGCTTACAACCGAGAGCCTTAAAGGAGAGCTGTTACGGAATCAAAGTTCCGCAAGGGACATGAAAATGACTGACTGAAGTGTTCAAATATCTGGGTCTTTGATGCAGCTGAAATCGTGGCACTTGGAAAGGAAACGAGGTCGTGACACAGAAATTCCTTAACCCAAACTCAGGTTCCCTCTGAAACCCAGTTTGAGAAACAAACATACACACGTGGTTTGCTGCAAATATTTAGTGCTAACTGAACAACAACAATAAACAAACATTTTTTGTTTTTGTTTTACACAAAGGTAGTCTTAGTTTACGTTTTTCAGTTCAACATCTTTCAAAAGAGAAAGAATGACGCTTATTATTTGTGGTTATTTGCAGCACTTGGTAGCTTCGACGTCGCTGACAATCAGTCTCTTACCTACCTTTCATGCATAAACGAGCTATATCAAAATATCTCACATGATCAAAAGGTGTTCATTCTAAACCTTTTTTTTAACAATAAACAAGGTAACACGGAAGATATGGTAACGTAAATATTTTTAATGAGATTGCCTGATTCGGCAAGTGTATGTGATGCAGAAAAGTCTTGCTTGTTTGAGTTTGAAATCTGTTATTCAGTTGCAACAATTTTCATCTTCATTTATGTACATAGTCTCATATTTTGTTTATAATTGTCTCTTCACACTTGATTGTTTGTTTCTAACTGTCCCTGCATACCTGATTGCTCGTCTCAAATCTTGTTTCAAACTGTCCCTGCATACCTGATTATTCGTCTCATATCTTGTTTCTAACTGTCCTTTCATACTTGACTCTTAAAGCACAGGACTATATGATTCATCTCGACAAGTGTCAACCACTATATGATGCTTTTTTTTTCGAGGCTAACACTACAACATTGTGTTCTATTACTATATTGTGCTCAGCTCTCGTTGTTTCCATTTGGTTCTTATTTCACACTTTTCTCTGAATGCACTCCAAGTTTCCACATGACGTTTTTCAACTACAATATTAGCATTCTGAAAGAAGTGAAACTGAAAACTCTGACACAAATAGTTAAACAAAGCTGTAAAAACCAAACACTAAATATGAAATTTAGGTTTATGTTACGTATTAGAATTCTTGATAATTTAGAGAAGACCGGCTTGGAAGGGTACATAATGGGAAAAAGAAAGAGAGGAAGATGAAGGCGAAGATGACTGCAAGACATCGTTGATGATCTGCAAATGAATGCATCAGCAGCAGGCCATCTTGCTCACAACCGAGAGGCCTATAGGAGAGCTGTTAGGAAGGCAAAGTTCCTCAAGGGACATGCAAATGACTGACTAACTGATTAGAATTCTTAAAGGAAGTAAGACAGGGATGTATCCTTTCCCTATACATATTTAAAATCTACGCCCAAAAAACATCATGAGAAATGTAAGAGATGAAGAAGGAACAAATAAATGTGACTCGTTTAACATCGGGGGATCACCAGATTCCAGAAATGAGATCCGCCGATGATACTTTCCTTTTGTCAGACAGTTCAGAATACCTGCAGCAGTTGATTATCTCCACAAGAAGACACATGCGAAGCTCAGAACCTCTTTTTTTTAAACACAGTAAAGCCTAAGTTATGATAACTGAGAAAATGAGAAATAAACCCAATTTTACGGAGGACCATGAAAAGCTGGAAAAAGTAAATATATTTGAATATTTAGATTCAGTCGTCACCACAAATAGTGACTGCACAGTGGAAATTAAACGTAGACTAGCAGTTGCATCACTGAAGGTAAAGGTAAAAGGTAAAATTTCCGTTTCCATGTCATAAAGGCATATTGGGGAATACCGTGTTATGCATCACTGAAACTAGCGGAAATTAAGAACATGTGGCAAAGTACCAACAAGAAAATAAAGCTGTGTTTACTAAGAGCTTACTTATTTCCGATGGCAACGTATGGATGTGAAACGTGGACACTTACTTGTCTTGTCTTGTGCTATCTCCCTGTAACTGCGAGACGGTGTTCTTTGCAGCCGATGCTGGGAAGGTGTCGAGACACAAATATCGTATCGGCTTGGGAGAGGGTTATGGGAGCTATTTTTTTCAGTCCAGGAGTGCAGATAAAAAGCAGGAGATGTGCAATACTTCTTTAGCAGACTCCACCACCATAGGGACTATGCCGATCACTGTCCCGATGCTGTGCCTGTTACTGGAGTACCAACGGAAAGGTGGGATATAGGGTCTTGATCAGCTATGGTTCGTTAACCGTGACGCTGGCATATCAGCTAAGGGTCACTGATTGCCTAAGTGGACAGCGTCTTCACACCTACGTGGACACTTTAAACAAATCACTAGAAAAGAGCATTAAAGTATTTGAAATGAAATGTTATAGAAAGGAACTTAGAATATGATGGATAGAAAGAAAATCAAGCAAAGATACTGAAGGGATTAGGTGTCGTAGAAAATTGGCTTGTAAACAACATTGAAGTTAGAAAGCTGAGATCCTTAGGCGACGTCAAGAGACATAGCGGTTTGTAGAGGTTTATAACAGAAGACATAGTGCCCGACATAAGGAAAAAGGGGCGATCTCGCCGCAGGTGGACTCAGGATTTCACGGAAAGTCTGAACATGTCATTCTGAGATGTTGGTCAACTTGCTCAAGGTCGCATTGCATTCAGGGAGGCTATGAGAAGGACAACGTTCTGGAAATGACGATAATTAGAATTTTTATTGCTTAAGTCTAACTTATTTCTAAACGTTTGTTAGTTGACTCGGTTCTAACTTTAGATAATTAACTCAATTATAACTACCTAAATAACATATATTTTTTGGTATGTCATTGCCTTATTCCGTACGGCATGCATGCGGCTCGTATATGACAGCCTGCGGTATATACAGTCAGGTTCGTTACTAACACACTACTTACTTTATTGTCTGTTTCAATTTTCGCTTTTATCTGCGCTTTGAAGGTCAAGTTAATGGACAACAAAGAAGGAAAAAAAACTTGTATACATGTTAAACGCTTAGCTGTGATAAGTAATATAGCCCACTAAATCAATAGACATTCAAAAAGATATTCGCCGAATCAAGTGACAAACATGGGTGTATTATCCAACGAAATGTGGAAATCGAATGAGATCATATTAACTCACAGATTCTGTGACTGAAAGTCAGAGTTAATCAGGTACCAAATACACGCTTCCTACACATAGTTCTGATATTCTGCAACATTACGAGAGTCAAGAAGACAAATAAAAAAGGTTAATATTTTGTTAGAAGCAGGTCAGTCAGTCATTTGCATATCCCTTGCAGAACTTTTGTCTCCCTAACAGCTCCCTTGTAGGCCTCTCGGCTGTAATCAAGATGTCCTGCTGCTGATGCCTCCGTTCGCAGATCACCAACGATGTCTTGCAGCCATCTTCGCCTTGATTTTCCTTTTTCCCATTATGTGCCCTTCCAGACTGTCTTCTCTAAATTATCATGACGATTAATATTTCCAAAATATTGAAGTTTTCTCTGTTAGAAGCGGTAATGAAACAGTATTATTAGGGTTCTTAACCAGTGGGGAATTTCTCCACCCCCAATTCCCCCCCCCCCAAGAGGTGGTGGAATTATAGGGATACCGGGGGAGGGGGGAATTGAGACACATGTAGACAGACTCAAACTGTTGGAATATTGATCTTTCTACAAACGTTTGAGTCAGACATTCTTGGAAAAGGTAAGGAAGGGGGGGGGGGGGGGGGGAAGGAGAGCTGAGAGAAGGAAGAATAACATAACATTTGGTGAATAGGGTTCAAGTGAATTCCACGTCACGGTCGTATGCTGCTGCAAGTGATCTGTCCTTTACACTGAAGAAAGCATAATCTTACCTTCCCGTCTGATGTTGTGATCTTTTTCGGTTAATGCGAGCATTCTCGCCTTCGTGTGCGTTGAAGTGTGCAAAAAAGAAAAGCGAGGAGGGGGGGGGGGCTGGGAGGTAAAGCGTTAACTTATAATGAACATTAATTTTCGTTGTCGATCAGTGTTAATATTCCACATGAGTGGAATAACTTTAACATTTAAGCAAATAACACAGCTGCTGAATGTGAAGGTTACAGTGTCCTATGCATGCTGAACACAGACCAGCGAGGAAAGTGTATGGACACTGGGAAGAAAGTTTCTGCGTGGGCGTATGAATATACTCGAGAAAAACAGTATTTGTTGGTACAGAAAAGAAAGAAGGCCAATAAAGAGTAACTGAGACCGTAGAATGACTTTAGAAAAACAGAGATGGAGGAGTATAACGATCACATTACTCTACTGTGCATAACAGTATGCTGAAAAGTTAAACTGAAGGGGAAGTCCAGTGTACTGCGAGCAAGGGAATGATTCATTCATTCATTCATTCATTCATTTGCATGTCCCTTGCGGAACTTTGCCTCCCAAACAGCACTCCTGTAGGCCTCTCGGTTGTGAGCAAGATCGCCTGCTGCTGTTGCATCCATTTCCAGATCGTCAACGATGTCTTGCAGCCATCTTCGTCTTGGTCTTCCTCTTTTTCTTTTTCCCATTATGAATCCTTCCAATACGGTCTTCTCTAAATTATCATGACGTTTAATGTGTCCAAAATATTTCAGTTTTCTCTCTTTAATCCTCTTCACATTCAAGGGAATGATAAGTTGTCTATTTAAGATGGGTGGACAGTCCGAAAATATGACAGGAGAGAGCAGATTCAGGTGAAGTGTCTTGACTAGTCAGTCAGTCACGTGCATGTCTTTAGCGGAACTTTGCCTCCCTTACAGCTCTCTTGTGGGTCTCTTGGTTGTAAGCAACATGTCCTGCTGTTGATGCATCCATTTGCAGATTGTCTTGACGAGAGATAACAAAAATGAGAATTTTAATATTATGTTATCTATTTTTTTTTACAGACAACAACATACATTTCTTTATACACGAAAATATACAAATTACAAACCATGTATATGGTTTTGATCTGTTTTAATTGGAGTTTCAAGCTTTAAATTTCAATTCAGTTTCTAAAGTAAATGTTTCAACTTTATATGCTAAATATAGACATTGTGTAATTTCTTGTTAAAACATGGTGAGTATGTTTATTATAAACTTATTTGACTGCGATAACTGTGACGATGTGTGTGCATGAGAGAGAGAGAGAAAGAGAGAGAGAGAGATTGATTGACTGATTGATCTTTATTTCAAAAGGGTTAAGAATTGGGCACGCAGGCCCGTCTGCCATTCTGCCCTTTATCATACATTTTTCACTCTATTCCAGACATTCTACAAATATGCTGTTCATGAGAGAGAGAGAGAGAGAGAGAGAGAGAGAGAGAGAGAGAGAGAGTGGAGGGAAGGAGAGAGATGAAGTCATCTGAACAAAACAAAGTGAGTCAATGAAGATGATAGCTATATTTTACCGGGGTCGCTGTTTACGTTGTTACTGTGCAGGCTAAGGAAACATTTCTAAGATATAACTCGAATTCAGTTATACTGGCGAACAAGGCGCACAAACACACTGTTCTACCACATATCTG
The DNA here is from genome assembly GCA_009760885.1 of Achatina immaculata. Lineage (NCBI taxonomy): Eukaryota > Metazoa > Mollusca > Gastropoda > Stylommatophora > Achatinidae > Lissachatina > Lissachatina immaculata. The sequence goes on along the minus strand of CM019691.1, from coordinate 85,175,856 downwards.
CGTTATAACTTCCACAGTGAAGAAGCGAGCTTACAGATTTGGTGTAAAAAGGCAGACCAGTGCTTCCTTCTGGCTGTGTCGTAAGTGTAAGATAAAATCTGAGCACACTGAGGATTCCACGCTTTCCTCAAAGAGGTTGAGAACCGCTGATGCTTCACGTCTGACAGGTCCAAGTCCCACACATGGGATTCAGCAGATTTTAGCCCTGGTTAAAATATTTATAACATCTTAAATGCATGCATAGATAATATTAACTGGCAATTTGACACGCTGCACTGGTTAATCAGCACTTGTTAAACTATGCAGGGCTTTTCAAACTTTGATTTTTCCGTCCTCACTCAATATAAATAAGACCCATCTCAGAGTATCGACATGTCCTGAGGATAATGCTGTCACCGTAAGCAGTATGTATGTTTAAGTATTTATAATAATTTCAGCAACATGTAATTGACTAAATGATTTCATGCTAATTAATAAAAATTTGCAACGATCAAGATAATTCTTCTTCCTCCTTCTTCTTCGCCATTAAGCCTCATTGCTGCAGTTAAAGTTCGCTTAAATTCTCTCTATTCCTAATCTTCTCTCTCCAGTTGGTGACACCAATTTCTTTTATATCCTCTTCTATGTTGTCTTTCCATCTCTGTCTTGGTCTACCCTTTGGTCTTGTTTCCCTTATCTCTTGTGCATCCAAAGTTTTCGTGTGTCTGTTCTCTTCCTTTCTTTCTACATGCCCCAGCCAGCGTAGTCTGTTACTTTAAAATAAATCATATGTTACAGTTGGGTTAAAAAATGTATTCATATCATGCGACAGAGATACTCGGGGATATGGTGTCCATATTTTCCTTGACTTGGCGGCGTACGATAGCGCAGTATCGCGCCTTTCCTCTCCCAGCCACAGAAGGCACCATTTCTTTTTACAGCTTGCTGACTGGGGCATCACCGGCAGGACTTGAACCATCGACTTCAGCGTGAAGGACAACTGCGCTACCCACTACGCCACTGAGGCGCTCACAGCTGGTGAATATGAAAGACAAAGCACCACATCAGTTCCGGAGCATCAGAAAACCATTTGCGCAACACGGTTTGAAAAGCACTGCTTCTATGTGGTCACACATCAGCGCAAGCGTGGACCTCATCAAGCCCTCTCTCGAGAGGAAAGTCTATAGGAGAAGCTGGTGATAGAAAAACGATCAGATTTGTACTCATGACGAGTGCTCGCGGCAAAACACGATCGATTCGAGCAAAGAGTATCCAGCGATTGAGAACTGCCATTTCGTGCGAGAAAACGCATTCATTCGTGGTTTGTGTTTCATACGGTTAGCGTAGATACATGTGACAATGAAAACATTCAATGTATGCTTTCTAGGTCCGCCGTATATATTTTTTTTTTCTGAAGTAGATAATTAATGTATTTCAATATGGTTCTTTCAGTGTGGCCGGCTGGTGTCATGTATTCAGTGCAGTCTTCTGTAAGGATGTAAGGACAGTCCAAATAAAGGAGGACATTACATGTAAATTAAAATTTTCCGTGCATATATATTTACACACAACTCGTCAAAAAGGAAAAAAAAGAGCAGAAGAAATGAAAATATAATTTTTATTTAAAACTATATAAGAGCATGAGTAAATTATTACATTTCTGTTATCACAGTTTTTTTGTGAAGATTTTTTTATTCTCGCAGTAATATTCTCTGTAATAATTATCTAACTAATTCAGATAAATCGTAAATTGGTCTAGTTACAATGACTATTCTCGGATCTGTAGTTTCTCCTGCTTCACCGGCGCTGTATCCGACTCCAGTTCTGTTGAATCTAAGCCGATTTGCAAAACGCCGTAGCATACGTTGATATTTTTTCATACGTGTTCTACAGGCGCAGTTTATATTTCAATAATTTTATATTTAAAAATGTTGTTCTATGCGAATGAGCGAATGAGTCGCTCTCTTCTCTGTCAAATGCGAACACAAGATAGAACCAAGATAAACCTGTAATGTATATATTTACATATGTTTCAGTGCACCTGCACTCTTTTCTACACTTCGGTGATTAATCTTCTGCGACATATAACATCTCCAAAATACCGTGACAGAAAGATAACAAGGGGCAAGATGAAAGACTTAAGAAAATAGTAAACAGGACAAGATAAGGGATCAAGTGCGAAATGACATAATCCGATAAATGGTGGGTAAACACCTGCCAAAGACTACATGGAAAAGCAGAAAGTTACGTGGTACGGGCATGTGATAGGCAGAATAACCAGCTGCACGTGCATACAACTCGAAAACATCTGGATACAGGGCACGAAGACGACCAAGGGACTACAAGGACATCAGCAAAACCATCTTCTTTCTCATAAGGACAGGCCACTGCAGACTACTGGGCCACCTGCGTCGACTCAAAATGTCTCACACAGACAAGTGTGCATGGAGTCCAGACTCCAGAACATATCCTACAAGAGTGCCCAAACCATGCAGACCTGAGGCGTAAGACATGGCCAGAGGACACAAGCTTGGGGCAAAAGCTTTGGGGTTCTTATCAGGATCTGGAGAGGACTGCGGGCTTTGCCATGTCGACAGGGATCAGGATCTGAAGTGACTAACAAACTTGAACGCAGAAGAAGAAGAAGAAGGATAGATGGCGTGAAAAACACACTGAGAAAACATGACAGCAGCAACCCAGGCCTCTCACCTTGTTCTGGACCGGTGTCTGAAACTCCCTGTGACGCTAATGGCAAAGCAGTCAGATAAGAAGAAGAAATATTATATTTTCACTACATATACACATACAGCTGTGTGTAGAGCATCCAAATTCAAATCTTATTATTATCTTTCATCTAATTATTTTGGATTGGCGCTTCTCCCCTGTTTTCTCTAGCCTCAACCGCAGCCTGTTTCTTTTATTACGTGAAGTAAAAGCAGTGAACAGTAAACATACTACTGGACGAACAGGATAAAATACTTTACATCATAACGTCAGTCAAACTGCCAAGAGACAAACGAGCCGTGAATAACAAGGCGGCTACCATGAGAGCTCTCCCTGACAGCTTCTAAAAAGGGTCTAATACACTTACCTAATCCTTTTTCTCGTAGACCTTTTAAACAAAATCCGTTTTGGGTGTTCCAATTATGTGTCAAGAGTTTTCTCAGACAAGTGACTCAATGCTAGAGCAAACCGTATTAGTGATCATGAACAGGAAAAACTTAGGGTGCTCAGCTTCGTTATCAGTTAATCTAACAATATCTTTTAAGTGGCGTACATTACAAAAAATATAAGAAATATGGAGGGAAAAACCAAACTCCTTAGATAAACTGTAAGTACATAAGAGTGTAGGACAAGTGTTTACTTTTATAAATAAAACTAGATGGGAAAAGCGCTGACACATTTCAGGAAGTATGTTCTAGAAATTAGACATTAGAATGTGTTCAGTTTACTATGTCATTGCTGTTGAAATAAAAATAAATATATTGAAGTTATTGGATGCCATGATAATTGTGTCCATCTATAATTCTTTGTCTGCATCAGTCACTAGAAAGAGGTTTCTGGGCACAGATATAGATTTTGTTGACAGATAAGGAGATTTGATAGCTGCCGTCAGCATAAGAAGTTTAGATTTGTTCTGATTCACTGACCACAACTGGATGACGAAAACGTTACACATACGCGAAATATTCCATTCAGTCTTTGATGTTGAGTTGCGTAAATATGTAAAGTAGGAAATTTTGCCTTGAAAGTAAGTAAGTAAGTAAGTAAAATTTCCGTTTCTATGCCATTAAAGCATATTGGGGAATACGGTGTTGGGCCCGTATTTTCCATAACATTCGGCACATGAAAGTGTGATGTGCTGGTGGTGAAAATTGTGTAAATGGAAAAAAGGAACTACTTCACTTCACTAAATAAAGGAAGTTAAGCGGACTTCATTTTTAATGTATTCTGATAGTTTACTTTTTTTTCTCTCATGTCCTGTCTCGAGTTCTTAATTTCCAACTATTTTAATATTCTGATCTATTATTTTTTAAATTGCACTCTCCGGACTGGAATGAAACCATTTAGTTCTGGCGATTTTATCACTCAAAGTGAGCATCCTCTCGATGAGCTGGTGTCATCTAATTAGATATTGTCGTTGTCTGTATTTTCTCCTAGTATTTCACTCCGTCTCAACAGTCTTATCTTGTTTAATTTTAGTGTTTCGATTATTGATGGAGAATCTACAAATTTATTGAATCCAAGTCTACATTTGTTGAAGCTTAAATTATTGTTTACTTTGAAAAAGAAAACCCCATTATTTCTGTTTTGTGGGTAGAAAATTGGCTAAATGTATCTGTTAGGCACGTTGTGTGGAAATATAAGGCAGTTTGAGCACTTCCCTCTTGGCTGCTCTCCAGACTTTGTCTCAAAATAGAAGTATGGGTAGTTCATAAACTTTGGCTTATTTTTTTATTTATATGACGTGTATTCCACTACAGGACAGTATGTAAACTTTGTCTTATTTTAAAATTTATATGACGTGTATTCTACTACAGGACAGCTGTATAGTGGATTTCTTAGACATGGCTCTAATCTCCTAATCTAATAATGACATTTGGCAAGTTAGCGGTAATTTGAAGAAAGACTTTCACATATGAAGACTTTCTCGTGGTAATAATTTCATAAAGAACAGTCACATTCTATTTTCTTGCAGAATTTTAGTCTTCTCTGTTAGTCGTTTCAGGCTAAAATAAAAGACTGATTATGAATTGAGAAGAGATCGCGAAGGTCTATGAATATTTTTTAAAAAGACCACGCATGTCTATGTGAAGATTTAACGATAGAACCGTTAAATGTAAGATAATGTGCCAAAGCTTCTCAAATTAATGTATTCATTTCAGTTGTTCATCAGACCATCTGCTGTATCAGATGAAAAGAATATTTTGAAAAGTTGATAAACTATGAAGTGCCTGTAAGCACATTACCATGGGAAGAAATACAGACTTGTGAACCTGAAATAGAGGAACCAGGTTTTAGGAAGAATAAAAGAGGATAAAAGGAAACTGGTGTCACCAATTGAAGAGTGTAGATCAGAAATAGAGATGAATGGCGGCGAACTTTATCTGCAGCAATGAGCCTTAATGGCTCGGAAAGCTGAAAAAGAAGAAGAAGAAGATTTCAGTTGTTCTTAAGAGCAGCCTTATCAGAGTCTTCAATCCAAATTCCAGAACATCATGAATTCTGCCAAGATCTCAGACTTCTCATATCGTTAATGACGGTACCTTAGAGCTATTTTAAAAACAGTGAATGTCTAATTGTAGATACCATCAAACTATACGTGTTCTACAAAACAACATTAGCGTATCTATTTTCACAAGTAAGAACTACTAAATGGGTCAATAAGTCTTCCAGACCACAAATTCTTGTTTTCACGACGACATTTTCTATGTGCTACGAATTATTTGGAAAGGAAAAAGTTACGATGATAGTATTGCCAACCTTTTCTATGAAACAATGTTACACTGTGAAATTTACAGTTAAAAATAATGCAATCGCGAAGCGCTTTTTAAAACGTTTCCTTTAAAAAAAATCATTGTTCGATAAATCTCGTAAAAAGCTTGATACTCAGCTACCACAGCCTGGAAAATTAATTAATGTGCTGTGAACCAACACCATTCATTCGTATATATCCCACAATGCAACGTTTCATCTCTTACAAAGACTACAGAAGACTTCTATTCTCCTTTCCTAAGAGAGCTAGAACAAGCTTCCACATAACTCAATAACTCAATAGCTCCATCTCCATCCCCCCTCCCTCATGGACTGTCGTCGTATATATTCCTGTGACGCCTACTGCACGTTCTGTACGGTTAAACGAATTTTTATTTTCAGTCCCTGTGTACTTTCGGCAGTGAACATTGATGTGATTGATTACGGCAATTTGCGGATTGTTCTCCACACAAACCCAAAAGGAGTGGGAAAAATCCGTAACACTTCTCACGGTGTAAGAAACCACAAATAGCACGTTTTGTGATGAATTACCAGAATGGCTTCGCTAGCATTTCTTTTTTCCCGGAAAGGGGGGGGGAGAGGGGAAGGGGGAATGGAGATTCAAATATCTGGTATTTCATAAATATTTAGTTTGGAGTAGAAGATGCTAGCGTACCTGCACAGTTGTCAGTGCTAGCGATCCATAATAAAACTGGGGTTATGTACTTCTCACGCCGTGGCTGACAGAGACCCTGTCCCAGCTCTCCACTGGTAACTTCCGTTTCATTTTCGTTTGTGGAGCTACAAAAGAAGATCCTGCTAGCAGTTCCAAGGAGATAAGGCAGCAGCAAGAAGAACAACATAAGTACTTAGATCTTGTTCTTGAAAGGGAATCTGTGAATTTAGCAGAATGGTTCTTTCGGGGGATGTTTTTAAACAGACATTTGTTAACAAACATTTAATCTGACGACTAGAAACAGAAGATAAATGACACAATTCTGTCTGATGACTCAGAAAACATAAGACAAACTCTAAGCAGAAAAGGCAGAAAAAAACGCCGTCATCTGTAGCAGATATTTCTATGTATTCTATATTTTCCTATGGAGCATAAGACACAGGCAAGCCGTTCACAGGCAAGCCGTTCACATTCAAACTTGTCTAAACAGCCATTTTAATGTTTGCAAGTTTCTCCCATATCGGTTTTGTTTTTTCATCTCCGGGTTTCTCTCGGTCTTTTTGTGTTCTTTCGGCCGAGGAGACAACTCCAAGATAAGGCAGAAGGAGAGTGCGTTTTTGCTTCAGGATATGCCGCGTCCACTTTAATTAATTATGTCCCCCAAATTTCATCATTGATGTGATTAATTCCTCTTCTTATGCTGATTTCTCTCAAGATTAGAAAAAAAAATAACTTGTAAAAGCCTAGTGAGATATTTGAAAGAAACATGCTGAGCCTATCAATACAGGAAAAATATAACTAAAGAGTGTTGGCTTAATTTATAGAGAAAATAAATCTTGTGAATGGATACGATTTCCGTATACGAAAGCCGTGAAAGCATATCTGGGAAACGCATTTCATCTTTCTCGTTCTTAATGTGACTTTTTTCCCGGCCTGAAATGTCACGCGAGACACTATTCTACTGCGGTCACGAACATTACAACGAGCTGCCACAGATAAATGACACCAGCCAGAGCCGTGGGATGGACATCAGCGTCAAAGACCTCAAGTCCATAGAGCAACATCCCCTGGCGCTCAAGCTTATGCACCAGCTGGATCTGTCCAGGTGAGTTGTAAAGGACATATTATCTGTGTCGCGCACCTTCCTGGATCTGTGGTCATAACTTCTTCGTCCTGAGCGCTGTCTTTTCTAAAGCCATTGCTGGCTTTCAGCAACAGCATTTTGCCCCAGATGTTGAAGTTCAAGGGAAATGTGTTTCAAACTTGTATTCAGCTTTAAATTTGCAGTTTATGTGAAGCATCACTGTTATAATCTGGTTTAGTGTATCTCCTTCTTCCTCCTCTTCTTCTTCTGATTGGGAGCGGGTTACGGCGGTTATTTTTTATTCTCTGAGTGGAATTAAAAGCATGGATTGTGGAATACTTCTTTAGCAGACTCCACCACTCGGTTAGCCAGGCTAGGCCTGTTATTGAGGGTATCAACGGAGAGGTGGGACAGGGTCTTGTTGTACAATAGTTCACCAGCACTGACTCTAGCATGTCAGATATGGGTTGGTGACTGCAGAATAGGACACCTTTGTCAAGCCCACCTTAGATGCAGCCAAGGTTGTTATGTTATCTTGTTAGTTGTGGTAGTTATTGTTCAAAGCATGCATATTTACAAAATCATAACCGAAGTTAGAAGTTTTATTATCAGTGTAGATGTTTTCGTTAGAAATGAGTACAAAGTGGTTCTATCCATCTATCAACTACAGCGTTGTGACGTTTCGGCGTGAGCCTTAATCGTACAAAAACATACATGACAAAAAAATAGAGGGAAGAGATAAAGTATAGATTCACATAAATGTTATGTTTAAAAAAAGGAAAGAAAAGATTACTTAGCTGTAACAAGTGAGAAGGGAGTGGAGCTTAGTGGAGAGGGATTATGATTGTTGAAGAGGAGAATGTTAGGTGTAGCTGAATAGCGAATTCAAACCGTGTGGTTCCAGCGTCCCATAATCCTGCATGTAGCGGTTCTCAAGCGTTAGGCGGCTTCTGTCATCTGCGTGACATTGTTTGATGGTTGTTACCAGAAAATCTTATTTGCCTCTGTGATTGAGGCCATTGAAATGTTTCGGGACTGGTTTCGAAGCGTGCTTAAACATAACATTCATATGAATCTATACTTTATCTCCTCTCTCTATTCTTTCGTTCTGTATGTTTTTGTATGATTAAGGTTCACCCCGAAACGTCACAACTTTGTAGTCGTTAAGTAATAAAGCGTCTCCTACTTTGTACATTTTGTTATCACAGCTTTATTGCAGTGCTTCGTGTATAGCTGTATACTTATACACTAATTGTTGTGTGTTACTATCTATCTATCAAGTGCCGTATCTACTGTCGTTGGTGGTCATAGCTCTCCATAGCTCTCCGGTTTGTGTTGCCTCTATTGAGTTGTGTCCGCTTTCCCCATGCCATCTTGCCAGTCCATTCAGGATTTTCTCTCTTGGTTTAGCCCAAGCTCTTTTCCCCTCTACTTGTCGTGTTGTCACGGTATATTCTGGTTTGCCTTTTCTAGTGTGGTTGCGTCTGTAAAAAAATTCTCAAAGATCCAGGCTTGATTTGGGCACACTTTGATGATTAAGTGAATGCTTCAGCTGGTGAATTACCTCAACCAAAAGTGACCATCCTTCTCGATATAAATACTATACATTCTTAAGTTGTATTCTATTAATTTCATCTGTTTTATTTTACTTCTCTATACTATGAATAATATATTTGGTCGTATAATTCAATTATGTTGTAAATTGTTCGAAACAAGTTCACTATAAATTTCCATCTTTAATTTTTTTAACCCCTTATATTACATTCACATGTGTCTCTGAATGGCTTTTTTATTATCTACTTGAGACTTTAAAATATACTAATCCATATAAGTGAGTTTTACGGGAATTGACTCTTATCATAAATCAAAAGATTCTTAACCTTTTTACGATTACAAATCCCAAATGGGTTGTCCATTATGTCCCATTACCCCTGGACCGATGTAAGGATTATTAGTGTTAATAAGCCAAAACTGATCTAGACTATTACGCCAAAGTCATCATCGTCGTCATCATCATTATCATCATCATTATCAACAACATCATCATCATCATCATCATCATGTACGACTTCAAAAGATGTCAGAAGCTTGGTTTTGTTTTGCATATGAACAGAATCATCATCAGTCCTCTGTACTCCAAATGGAGTATAAGGCATCAACTAAGGTTCTCCAGCCAAACCTGTCTTGAGCAAGCCGGGAGTACCCCCCCCCCCCCCCCCAGATCATGTCTTTGTCGCTTCCTTTGGTTCTTCCTGCATCGTGGGTCCCCTCGTTCTTAATGACTCGCTCCTCATTTCTTTTTTTCCGTGAGGTCTCTAAGTCAGGGAGGTGTAGAGAATGAACAGAATAAATAAAAGAAGGTCATGAGGATTTTATATCTACAGATTTTTTTAACGGTAATAGTTAATAATGTAAATTATAATTTAACAACAATCTTTAAAAAAATCATATTTTAATACTGAGTCCCACGCACCTATCATTTGGTTCACATACTTATAAGGGATACGGTTATCCCCCACGGTAAACGACCATTGTTAACAGACGCTGGCATAGTTCTGAACCTCCTCATAGCATCACATTACGACCCCTCTGCCCTAATTATAATCATCTATTTCACCCTCTCCTGGCTAGATTAACATTGTATCACTCTCTCTCCCCTCCACGGTTTCCCCACTCACCATCCTCAGTTACGACCAACCCATCATACATCACATGTCTCCATTTAGATATTCTCTATACTCCGCCATGCCCATTTCTGAACAAGCGTCGGACAAGCCACATCTACTTACAGTTACAGCTAAGTACTCTATTCATTTTATGTTCTCTTTTTTAAACATAACATTCATATGAATCTATACTTTATCTCCTCTCTCTATTCTTTCGTCCTGTATGTTTTTGTATGATTAAGGTTCACCCCGAAACGTCACAACTTTGTAGTCGTTAAGTAATAAAGCGTCTCTTACTTTGTACATTTTGTTATCACAGCTTTATTGCAGTGCTTCGTGTATAGCTGTATACTTATACACTAATTGTTGTGTGTTACTATCTATCTATCAAGTGCCGTGTCTACTGTCGTTGGCGGTCATAGCTCTCCATAGCTCTCCGGTTTGTGTTGCCTCTATTGAGTTGTGTCCGCTTTCCCCATGCCATCTTGCCAGTCCATTCAGGATTTTCTCTCTTGGTTTAGCCCAAGCTCTTTTCCCCTCTACTTGTCGTGTTGTCACGGTATATTCTGGTTTGCCTTTTCTAGTGTGGTTGCGTCTGTAAAAAAATTCTCAAAGATCCAGGCTTGATTTGGGCACACTTTGATGATTAAGTGAATGCTTCAGCTGGTGAATTACCTCAACCAAAAGTGACCATTCTTCTCGATATAAATACTATACATTCTTAAGTTGTATTCTATTAATTTCATCTGTTTTATTTTACTTCTCTATACTATGAATAATATATTTGGTCGTATAATTCAATTATGTTGGAAATTGTTCGAAACAAGTTCACTATAAATTTCCATCTTTAATTTTTTTAACCCCTTATATTACATTCACATGTGTCTCTGAATGGCTTTTTTTTATTATCTATTGAGACTTAAAACACTAGTCCCCGTCTCTGAATGCCTTTTTTATTATCTACTTGAGACTTTAAAATATACTAATCCATATAAGTGAGTTTTACGGGAATTGACTCTTATTATAAATCAAAAGATTCTTAACCTTTTTACGATTACAAATCCCAAATGGGTTGTCCATTATGTCCCATTACCCCTGGACCGATGTAAGGATTATTAGTGTTAATAAGCCAAAACTGATCTAGACTATTACGCCAAAGTCATCATCGTCGTCATCATCATCATCATCATCATCAACAACATCATCATCATCATCATGTACGACTTCAAAAGATGTCAGAAGCTTGGTTTTGTTTTGCATATGAACAGAATCATCATCAGTCCTCTGTACTCCAAATGGAGTATAACTATCAACTAAGGTTCTCCAGCCAAACCTGTCTTGAGCAAGCCGGGAGTACCCCCCCCCCCCCCAGATCATGTCTTTGTCGTTTCCTTTGGTTCTTCCTGCATCGTGGGCCCCCTCGTTCTTAATGACTCGCTCCTCATTTCTTTTTTTCCGTGAGGTCTCTAAGTCAGGGAGGTGTAGAGAATGAACAGAATAAATAAAAGAAGGTCATGAGGATTTTATATCTACAGATTTTTTTAACGGTAATAGTTAATAATGTAAATTATAATTTAACAACAATCTTTTAAAAAAAATCATGTTTTAATACTCAGTCCCACGCACCTATCATTTGGTTCACGTACTTATAAGGGATACGGTTATCCCCCACGGTAAACGACCATTGTTAACAGACGCTGGCATAGTTCTGCCTATATATGAAATGTTGTATTCACACACTGTTTGCCCGTTTGTATCAAATAAATACAGTCATGAGACGGCTTGTCACCAACCGAGGTCCCGTAGGACCGTTTAAGTGTGCTGGGATCCATTTTATGATTAATTTCCGCGTATTTCCTGTGCTAATATGCATTATGTTAGTAATTTAAAGTGATAGGAAACACGTCGGCTCATCTTGTGACATGTTATGGTAGTGCGCTGTACTCAGTGCCTGACCTCTCCATCTACAGCGACCAACTTAACGGCCAGATCGACTCACGTTCCATTATTATCGTGCAGAAGAAACAGCTCAGACATAAAAATGAAAATTAGTTCGAATTACTGCCCCTGATATATTCTTCTATTGAAATAATGCCCCTTTGCAGAGATTGGGGAACGGATTATGCCCGCCTAATGCGAGACACACACACACACACACCTGCATACGAGATAAAATTATAAACATATGTCTAGCCTGGATAATAATCAGCTTTATTCCTCATTTATCGCTTGTCTGGAAGCTTTCCTTGATAAATTTATAGTCATCTGCAATTCTTGAGTGGGTACGTTCATTTTAACACGGAGTATATATATATATATATATATATATATATATATATATCACGAAGCTGTCTATTATAGTTTGTTATGCACCAACAGAAGCAGCTGAAGAGGAATTAAAAGACCAAAAGAGACATGGAGAAGAACAACAGAAAGGATGTTGAGCAATAGAGGGCTCACCTGGGCAAGAGCAGAAAAAAAGGCGAAAGACAGGCATTTGTGGAAAACCCTTGCGGAAGCCCCATGTGCCCTGGGCACTTAAGGTTCAGAGAGAGAGATATATATATAAAAGATTATGGAAGCAGTTTATTAAAGAAGCTTTGATTCTATCTGAAGTGAAGGAAAAATGTCTGTGCTGTCTTGTTTCCCTCGATGTTTGGCCACATTTCATTTGCTAATAGAGTCCTCAAAATGGACGTTTGGCGAGGTGACGGACCCACGCGAATTGATTTGTTAGAATTATTGATATGCAATTATTTTAGCGTCACCCAGAAAAACGCAGGCAAGTTGTGGGACCAATGAGGCGTAGAAACAGAGAGAGAGAGAGCTATATATACAGTTGGGGGGGGGGGGGTGAAGGAGAGAGAGAGAGAGAGAGAAGGAGAGATGCAATTAATTACAGGAGTCGACAAAGAAGGAAAAAAAACCTCAAGAGACAAAGAACACAAAGAAGCGAAAATAGGTAACACATCTCCGCTCACTCAACAACAACAAAAAATTGATCGGTAAATGTGTAAAGGAGGAAATTTGATAGCCGAAGAAAAAGAATGAGCAAATATCGTTATTTAAAAGCTGTAAATAATATCACTGCTGACCTCACTCTGAAAACAATAAACGCATTTATAAAGGTACAATGAAAAGCACTTTATCTTTCAAACTCTCGCAATCAGCTCGTCAATACAGCAGTGTAACGTTTCAAGTGACAAAGATATGCCAATTCATAGCCTCTATTCTAATCGCAAATGCATACATACAGCAAGAGAAGGATATCTCAGACGACTGACCAAGTGGCATGGAAAAAAAGAAAAGCACTTGAATTGATCAGAAACACCAAGGATGGCGCAAGATGGAGAAGCATTATCGCCAATGCTGTCCGAAACAGGAAATAATGAATGAATGAATACATATTAACATCGACACACCAGGCTTTGTTTTGTTCAAAGACCCACTCCTAGTTTTTTGGTGCTGATAACAGAAAATTATTCTACTTAACTATTAATATAATATTATAGAGCAAAATTTTATTGAAATGTAAGCACACATGCTCCTCGACTTACGATATTTCGATTTTAGGATGGTGCGATAGCGATGTATTTTCCCCAGACGTCAAACCTTGAACTAAGATCTGTTTCTGGGCTAGCGATATGCGGTATTTTCAAACATGTTCCCTGAAAGAACCAATCAGAAAACGCGATTTGAACATGTATTTACATAAACCAATCAAACTCTGTCTAATATCTTGACTGTAACCTCTGTCAAAAGTGTACTTTAATATTAATTAATGAATGTCTATTTATCTTCAACTTACGATATTTTCTACCTAACGATGGGCTCTTCTGAACGTAAACTCATCGTAAGTCGAGGACTGTTAGTAGGCGCGTGTTTTTAATTCACTGAGCATCGAGTGGTACATGGCACAATGATCTCTCGACACAGATTTAGCTGTGAATGCCCGAAAAGCATCGTACTCAGACGCTTGTCTTTCGGGTTAGTCTCTTTACAATGTATGCTTGTTGAGAAAACTATAAAGAAATCGCCGAAAGATAAAAAGCAAATCATCGCTTACCTCATTCCTTAGCTAAAATCATGTTGCAGTATTTTGCGAGTAAAAAAAGTAAAGATAAACAGCGCAAGAAGTGCTCTCTAGTGAAACAATCTCATCCGGTTGGGAGGCACTGTATACACAGCACTAGAGAATCAGGAAGACGATGTGTAAGAAACGTTATCAGAAATGTAGAGGGCTATGAGAAATGATAGGAAACCAGAAAATATCGTGCAGTAAATGCAAAGACTGGACATCAGCATTTTAAAACTTTGAGACTAAATTTACGAGTTTAAGAGAAAATCTTTTTTTACAGAACAAGAAATTCAGGGGAAGTAAATAATATACCACAGACGAGAAAATTTCAGCTTAGACTAAGTACTTTCTGTTCTTTATTTAAGTATACTTAGAAATAAATCACAAATAAAAACGTAATATGTATTTGTTATCGAACTGTAGGATATCTGCATGTATTAATTACTGAACGTGTAAAAACCTAACAAAACAAAGGCATCGTTTTCGTGATTCAGCGACTGGGGCACTAGTCCTGAAAATTCTTTTGTCGTTTGCCCGTTTTCAGACATTGGACTTTGCAGTATTTACTACGTCAGTCCTGGCCGTAAATCCATGGTCTATACGATTTTCTTGTAACCTGATTCCAGTCAGACCAGAGTGCGTCTGAAGCAGTGTTGCTCTTGGAACGTATTTACTCTCGGGCTGACCAGGATTGATGTTCTAAACTCTCTCGATGTTTGCCTGTCTCGCGGACTCTCAGCAGACCCGTTAAATCGCATTACACTGGGTAATCAATAGAGGGAACCCTTTCCTGACCACGGCCATTATTTCAGTCTCATCTTCTAAGTGGACTCAGCTTCACTGTCCGGAGTTTTAGAGCCAACCCTGTTGTCGAAAATAAGGTTCTGTTCGAGAGTTAAGTAACCGGTAGCTGTCGTGCGGTTCATAGCAGGAAATGTTTTACCGCTGAGACGTGCACAGTTGAAATATAATCGGTTAATACACCTTTTTCATGATATCCAGACAAGGGTAAACGCTTGCACGTTTAAAAGATGATCTAAACTGAGGAAACAGGAAGACTACAGGCAAATTTTGAAATATCAGAATAATAGGAACATCTGTAAACCAGTTGCTTGGATTCGAAGCATACAACAGAACAAAAGCAACTCCTGACCCAGTAAAGGTAGAAAGGTAAAGGTAATCATGTTATGTTTTATACAGCACATGGTATATGATGTTTGTGGCCACATTTTCCTTGACTTGGTATATGATGTTTGTGGCCACATTTTCCTTGACTTGTTGGTATATGATGTTTGTGGCCACATTTTCCTTGACTTGTTGGTATATGATGTTTGTGGCCACATTTTCCTTGACTTGTTGGTACACTTGAGGATGATGTGGTCAGCATCACGCCTGGCCGCCTTTATTTCTACAGCTCCAGAAGAAGTCGGGTGCCCATTTCTACAACTGTCTTGACTCAGTAAACCTGAGTTATTCTTCACCCAGTAAAATAGAGAAACTTTGCACCCAGTAAAACAGAATAGCTCTTCTATGAAATACAGTATCTTCACTAGATAAAAAATATAGCAGCTCTTGGCCCAGTATAAAAACTAGAAAAACGCTAGACCAAGTCAAATAATGCAACTCTTTGTCCAGTAAAATACAGTTGTTCTTAACCCCTTAACCCAGTAAAAAGAAGAACTACTTCTGGCCTGGTGAAATAGAGCAATTCTTGACATACTAAAACTGAGTAAATCTTCAACCTGGAAAAGGTAGCTACCCCAGATAAGTAAAACTGAGTTGAGAACAATCCTACAAATAAGTAAAAAAATAGCTGTATGTAAGCTGTGAACATAACTATTTCACTAGTTGTTGAAATACAAATCACCAATGCGTAGATTAAGGAACTATACATTGCAGACTTTTGTGTCATCTCCTTCTTCTCCATCTTTGAGCACCTGCTGTAT
Source organism: Achatina immaculata (assembly GCA_009760885.1). Taxonomy (NCBI): domain Eukaryota; kingdom Metazoa; phylum Mollusca; class Gastropoda; order Stylommatophora; family Achatinidae; genus Lissachatina; species Lissachatina immaculata. Next base: position 85,159,952 of record CM019691.1, on the reverse strand, counting down.
TCATCGAGGCTCATTGCTGCAGAAAAGACACGTCTCTATCCCTCTCTGTTCTTGATCTTTTTTGCCCATTGTCAATTCCAAGGTCTTCTAGGTTGTCTCGCCATCGTTGTCTAGGTCTGCCTCTTGGTCTATGCCCTCCTTTTATCATTTCTGTAGAAATCATTTTTGTTTATTCTCCTCCAAACCCTGTTTCTCTGGATTGTGTCATCTCTACCGAGTGAAAATATTCTTAATTATCAAATGCCCATGGGAGTGTAGAGCGTGGGTCCTAGAACAAATGACACGTCGATGTTCTTTGCAGTAAACCTACTCGTCCAAACCTTAATGAAGTGTCTGGAACCGAACCAGGCTAATTGAGCTGCCGCCAGAACCGGCATGAAACAGCGCCAAAGTCATCCTGGCGACGGGGCTGCAGATTTGGTATAACTATGGCACTCAACTGAAGAAGAAGAGGCAAGAAAAAGAAGGAAGAAGAAGTAGAGAGAAAAACGAAAAAGAGGAAGAAGGAAGAATAATAATAATAAGAAGAAGAAGCAGAAAAGAAAGAAGAAGAAGGAAGAAAGAGGAAAGAAGAAGAAGTAGAGAGAAGAACGAAGAAGAGGAAGAAGGAAGAATAATAATAATAATAATAAGAAAAGAAGGAAGAAGAATAATAAGAAGAAAAGAAGGAAGAATAATAATAAGAAGAAGAAAAGAAGGAAGAATAATAATAAGAAGAAGAAAAGAAGGAAGAAGAAGAAAAAAAGGGGAGGAAAAAAGGAAGAAGAGCAAGGAAAAAAAGAAGGAGAAGTAGGGAAAAAGAAAGAAGAAGATGAAAAAGGAAAAAGAAGACGAAAGAAGGAAGGAGGAGGAAGAAGGAAAAAGAAAGAAAGAAAGAAGAAGTAGAGGAGGAAGAAGAAGACGAAGAAGACGAAGAAGATGAAGAATTGATATCGATCTTCTCACTTTCATTCTGTGAGTTACTGTTTAGCTATAGGAAAAACCCTTATAAAGGCTATTCTGTTTTCAGAAGAAATCAGAAAAATGCTTCGAGAGCTTTTCCGTCTTGCGGCACTTGTGAAACTAGCCACACAATAAGACATTAGAAGGCAGCAGGAAGTTCATATGTGGGAGTAATGTAGCTCATAGTTCACTGTTTCTCATAAGAATAGAATGTTTTGAGAACTGCTACCGTCTTACTCTATTCAACCCGGCCATAAAACGGGTACCATACCTTTGCTAGGAACACTATTCTTAGAACAGAGGAATACCTACTCTCTGGTACCAGTGTGCATCATACAGAATAGTGTCAGTGCGTTTAGAAATAAAATGATGCTCAAGCAAGAAGTTAAAAAAAGACAGTTCTGCTATGCTTGGGACCAGTGCCGAGTTCAGATCAAAGGAACGGTTGACATAAGAAAACGATGACTTATCTGTAGAGAAAGTATATCTATCTATCTATCTATCTATCTATCTATCTATCTATCTATCTATCTATCTATCTATCTATCTATCTATCTATCTATCTATCTATCTGTCTGTGTGTGTGTGTGTGTCTGTCTATCTGTCTGTCTATCTCTCTATTTGTCTGTCTGTCTGTTCATCACCTGTCTATATGTCTGTGCGTCTATCACATGTACACACAAACACGTGTATAGAACACAAACAGCAATACTCGGCAAAAATGAACAGACAAAGAAATCAGTAAAACTGTCAGTTAAAGATATACAAATGTAATACTGACAATATTTTTTAAAAAAACGAAATGGAATGCAAATGTAAATGAGATTACTTAGGTAAAAAGAAACAGAAAAAATATAATCTGGTAGGTGAATGAAAGCTCTGCTGTGTTGTACTGGTTTTGTAATAATACGAAGAATTATAGAAATCAAACGAAAATATTTTACCGGTTTTACAACGTAAAGAGATGGATGGGACTCAGCTTGGCTTGGTGCCTTGTAAGAGCAAGCGACAGAGAAGGTTGCAGATCAACTGCAGCCAACATTTTCTGGGAATACGATAAAAGATGACGATTTTGCAATAAAAACTTTGAAAATGAAGACACTAAATCAATGTTTAATCATTTTTCTTGAGATAAGACATTCTGAGAATGTTTTGTGTTAAATAAGCGTTATCTTCTGTAAGCTGTCTTTATTTTTATATTGTTGAATCACCTGTAACATAAAAAAAATTATATTGGAATTTCGTCATGCAAAAGGAGAACTCTTGTTTTCCAAATAAGTTAGGGACTGTAGAACCAATGATCAATGTTTGAAAGTTCACGCTACGTTACAGAAGGAAAACATGATAAGGTAATTATGTTCCTGATATTTCTAGTCTGTTGAAGCACTGGACTAAGTTAATACTGAATCCCAAGATAGTGCGAAAGTTGAGAGATAAAGGCCCCTAGGGCCTAGTTCTTTACCCTTTGTTTTTACAACACTGACTAGTTATTTCAGGTCTCTGAGAACGTAAATGCCAGAAACAGGAAGTGAATTCCTTAACAAGTGATATCCAGCACGTGTTTCTCGGCGCCACAAACTGTTAATCATTATCAGGAGATTATGACAGAGAAAGAAAGAAATTCCTGTAGTCTGAAAAATAAGAGAATAAATAACGATGATTCTTGACTCGCATATCCGGTGTGTTCTCGGTTCACAAGTGTGAAATCATATACACGTATGCCTCACACATCATTTCCTATGTTGATATACAAGAGCAACACATTTGTTCTAGATGAGTAGTTTCAAATTTCCGCAGAATTGCTCCGTTCGCAAACAGTTTTTACTGTCTAGAGATGCTGTGATATCAGGCATATGATATGACATATCCGGCGTAGTGAAATGTATACACAATTTTTAAAAATATTATTATGAGTTATATTTTGCTCCCTTGCTAAGAATATGAGTTATAGTTTTATCACTCTTGCTAGAAATATTTTGTTGCGTTGTTAGGTTCACGTCTTTTTCTGTTTGTCGGAGTAGCTATAACCTTAGTAGACATAAGTCCAGCAACAGACAACAGCGAGTTGGTAGCAGATGGAATGTTTTTAAGATACCTCACAGCGATGTTTATTTTCCCTTCACTGGGACGAAGGTATAATGCAAGTCACAAAGTTGCCAAATCAGAATATTTTTTTCCGAGAAATATTTACATTAAAGGTGTAATAAAACTCACAAGGTATGGCTATTACTACTTTTTAGGGGGTGAGATTTAGAGCTTTGTTGGCAATCTCTTTAATGGCTCCTGATATTTTTTTGAAAGCTGAAAAAAAAAAAAAAAAACAACGTAGTCCTGTTATGGCATAGCGGGCAGTTATGGTAGCAGTGTTAATGCTCACATTTTTCCTGACCTGACAGCTGTCTTGAGGTTGATGTGGTCTGCATCACGCCTGGCCGTCTTAACATCCCCAGTTCCACCTGGTGACGGGTACTTACTTGGAGGTGACCGGAATCTGAACCACTGACCTTAGCGTGAGAGGCCAGCGCATTAACCACAATGTCATACCGGCGTCCGATTTTAAAGCTTGTGTCCCCTATATTCTAGTGTTTGAAAGAAATGAATGCTTGAGTTTCGTGTTCTCAGTTCTTACAAATAAAACCTTGTTTTATTTCAGTTTGGGTGAAAAAAAAACAAACAAAAACAAACCTACCCCATTAACTCATCCATCTGTTAAAAGTTCCATTCTTTCTACAGAATGGTAGCATTCATAGTGAATAATGAAAAATATGGGAATTAAAGTGCCTGGTGTGCCACTGTACAACAATTACTGTATTAAAAAAAAATTGACTGAAATAACTATTGATAACTCCAGCGAATGGTTTACATGGAAGGAAAAAAAAATCAAATTATTCTCTTTGGTTACAGTATTCAATTCAATTCAGCACAGTACACTATTACAGTACAGTATTACACTCCAATATTACATCAAGGGGGATTTTGTCCAATACAATTACAATGAAATATTTAGTGCAGAACTGCGGATTTCTCATTTTGTATATATTTGCAAACGCACGCAAACCATGCCCACACACGCACGCACATACGGACGCACACACGCGCGCACACACACACACATAGATTCAGAACCGAATGTACGGCAGACATCATCATCCTTACTTGTTCAACGTAAAAAAAAGCTGCGAAGATCTATAGATGAGGTTCAATATCTTGTTCTTAATATTCGTTGATATAACTATATCTTTTAGCCACAAACTGTATAATGTTTTGCCAAGGCATCGGTGCTAATTTATAGGAATATCTTACAGTCTCAGCTTGCTATCAGACACTATTAAAAAACTCCAGACAAACGGGCAGACATCTTTCTGTTTCTGTTTGTGAGTGAACTATGACACTGGCACATGAGCCACGTATATTTATCAAACATTCCGTCCCGTCGCGTAAATGAAGCTTCTGCTTGAATGTGTAAGCGTAAAACATACTGTTAAAATAGAATATAAAGTCAAGAAAAATAAACCTAGGAAAATGTGAACAAGTACTTACAAATCAAATCTTTCTTCGTACTTTTGTAGCAAGTTTGTAAAGTCCAAAAGAACATTATTTTAGATTTATTGTGCGGTTCTCGCCGTTAGATTTTTCAGGGAAATGTTAGACATAAAAGAAGTGACAACTGCGGTAAAACTCGTTCAAATAATGAGAATACATGGATGTATGCTTCAGTTTTACAAAAAAGATAGAAAGAGTGAGGAAAACAGACAGAAACAGGAATGGCAGAAAGCAAGATGAGTACATGTAAATGAGGAACATACAGCAATCCAATATTTAGGCAAAAGCCACTTTCAGTGATCACATACAAAAACAACGCAACAAATAAAAACACGAAAAATGGATTAAAAATATATAGACTTTGCTTGTTGGCCTCCCACTAGTAAGAAATTCCCTTTCTTTTCAGGAAGAGCCATCTCCCTTTCCTTCCCTTTTTTTTCAGTTTTCATACATTTGACCATCTTGGTCGTCAGTAAGTGCTAAACATGCTGACTTCGTCAGTTCATTGCATAGCGTTCTTATTTTCCATGATCTCATGAATAGCCCACTTTGTTTATCCTCCAGAGCCGTTTTCGTTTCATTATTTCCTTGGTATTCTCTGTGCATCTCATCATTCACGATTCTGCCACCCGCTGTCAGTAATTTTGTGTGTGTGCGTGTGCGTGCGTGCGTGCGTGTGCGTGCGTGCGTGCGTGCGTGCGTGCGTGCGTGCGTGTCTCCTCATCACGGAAGCAAACAAATTAAGACTGTGTTATGAGCAGTGTGTGCCGCGGTGATGTAGTGGTTAGTTCACCCATCTGCCGATCAGAAGGTCCCTGGTTCGATTTCTCTCTCGGGCGTAGTTTTTTTTTTTCGGACAAACCGACATCAGAGTCAACCCAGCCAAAAACAAAAAAAAGTTTGGGGGGGGGGGGGGGGTTCCTGGATTTTCCATAGAAAAATAAAGTCTGCGCGGACAGGTTCTGACATCTGTATCTTAAATGCTGCAGTGCTCTAGAAATGTGAAGGCACAAATACTTCACAACCCTACAACATTACAAATTCCACGGGACATACGTATTTTTAAATATGTGAATAGTATATTCCTTTTCTTCAGATTTTCTGAAACACCTTAATATTTTCTTCTTTTAATTATTGTTTTTATTCAGAAATGCTTGTCTCGATCAGAGGCTTGTCCCGTATCCACTATACAACACATCTAGATACAAACATTATGGCAGAGAAAACCATGGAAACAAAAGCAGTGCCGTAATTTCATGGAGCCTGAAAGAGCATCCCTGAAGAAAAGTAGATTTTTGTGATTATTCCGGCCTTCAGTTTTCTTCCAGAGAGGACAAAAACCTTCCTTTACGACATTCTTTTCTCATCTTCATCAGACTCATTCCTTTCTGTGCCTGCTTGCATTTCATACAGCAAGTCTACCCACACCTTTACATCTCCTGTTATGTTATTCATCACGGCTTGTTAGTTTGGCATATGCCATGATTTTATTAGTGTATGTATCTCTCTCTTCTCTCTCTTTCTCGTTCAGACTCTCTTTGAGGTGCCCTAATTCTTTTCATATTACCAGCTTGTCATTGTTGATAAAAACTAGCATTTTGTTTACAAATATGGAGGCTGTCTGTCTAGGCAGACAACCCTTGAAAAAAATCTGTATTTTGGTTTATTTTGTCCCGCATCAGTGAAGAGAGAAGAAAGAGAGAGAAAGAGAGAGAGAAAGAGAACGACTTTGTATGAGAGAGAGAAGAGAGAGAGGGAAGTAGAGAGACAGAAAGCGAGAGAGAGGGTACAGAGTAAAAGAGATAAGAGAGATGAAAATAAACTGAAAGAGAGAGAAAGAGTGAAATAGGAAAATACTGAGAGAGAAAGAGAGAGCGAGAGACGGCAATAGAGTGAAAGAGAGAGAGAGAGAAGAGATGAGGGAATTACTATAGAGAGAGAAAAGAGACGGTGATTTCGTTTCTCTCTTTCGGAGAGAGAGAGAGAGAGAGAGAGAAATAGACCGAAAGAGAGAGAAAGAGAGAAAGAAAGAATGAAAGAAGAGAGTAGAATGAAATGGATACGGTAGAGAGGGAAATGATAGAGAGAGAAAAGAGGGAAACTGAGAAAAAAAAGAGAAACAGACTGAAAAAAAGAGAGAAGAGGGAAACTGTATGAAAGGGAGACGATAGAGAGGGAAGTAGACAGACAGAGAGAGGGAAAGTGAGGGGAAAAAAGAAAATAAACTGAATGAAAGAGAGAGAGAGAGAGAGAAAGAGACACATACGAAGAGAGAGAGAAAGAGAGAGAGTGAAATAGAGAGAGATAGAGTGAGAGAGAGCTGATAGGCAGGACAATCTAACTTTACAGTGTTGGGTGAAATAATAAGCATGCAGACCAGTCTGATATTTTGCCTTTTTATCACTCAACCTCCACTCTATTATAGACACTCAACATCAGTCACCACACTAAGCTTTTCACATGAAAAAAACCATCCCAAGTAAGCTAAAGTAACAAACCCTTTTACAGTCCACTCTTATGTACACGTACAGTACTAGAAAGTAGCTAACACTTGAAATAAAGAACATTTGTTTCCATATTCTCACACAGTAATGAAAGCATAACAAACTACCCGTACGGCACTGTGATACACAGTAAGACGGTGCCCTATTGGGTGATTTGAGCCTGCATCAGGGCCGGCGAACCATAGCCGACCAAGACCCTGCCCCGCCTCTCCGTTAGTACCCCCAGTAACAGACCTAACCTGGCTAGTGTGCCATGGATCGCTATAGTGATGTCTCCTAAAGAAATAGTGCACATTTCCAGCATTTCACTCAAAACTGAAAAAAAATCTGCCGCAACCCTCTCCCAATCCGACACCATGCTATGTTTCAGTATCTTCACCTCATCGGCTGCAAAGAACATCGTGCTGGCAGTTCCAGGGCCATGCAGCAACAACCGCTATATACATACACCACTAACTAAACTGAAGCATTTACGCAGGTCTTAAACTGGCTAAAGACCCAGAAAATACAGCGAACTACAACCATCACGGACTCTTAAAGTCAGTTAAGAAAGATAGAACACTGTACCCTTAAAAGCGAATGGTTGGACATAATATACAAAACGCAAATCCAAAACACATGGATGTACTGTTGTTGACAACGAAAAAGCTGATCAGCTTACAACAAGGGCTAATCTGCTTGGAAAGATCGGTTTGGACAAACCTTTCAAACTGTAATTCCAAGACTATGCGAAAAAAGACTTCCTCAAAAGTACATATCATACCCCCCCCCCCCTTTTCAGTGATTACAAGTCCTCAGATGAAGTGGATGCAAATCCCAGTTAAGCGCTAGAACACGAGCCATTTACAGCCAACACAGTTTTGGTATTGTATCAGCCAAACCCCCCCCCCCCCCAAAAAAAAAACAAAAAAAACTGAAGGACATCCTGATGTCCAATGCAGAGCACCTATGGGCATGTCTCGAGTATAATGAAGTAGCTCTTTCAGATCAACAACAGAATTAGTTCATGTCCAGTATCCAGTAGTTCAGGATAGTATCTAAAATCTATATGGAAAGTATACAGGAAGCCGGAAAGACTTAGTTTGAGGTATTCCGACTTGCTCAAGACAGGATTGGTTGGAGAACCTTTGTTGATCTTTTATGCTCCATAAGACTGATGACGATGATGATGATGACGACGACGACGATGATGATGATGATGATGGAAAGTATATGCCTTAAGGAAGCGTACAATCAGATAATGTTACGGACAGTAAGAAGAGAAAGTGGGAAAGGGAAAAGGAAAGGGACAAAAAAAGAAACAAATATGTGTTTTTTGTTTTTGTTTTGTTTTGTTTTGTTTTACTTTATAAACATAGGTAGCGAGAACAAGGTAAATAAAAATAACAAAATACAGGTATAATAACACGGCAGACGAAGCACTGCCATCACCAACCGGGAGCTAAATTAAACTTTCTGTAACTGCTGGGAAAATAAGTTTGGTTTTAAAACACCAACCCTGCTTTTTTGTTGCCTGTTCGAAAACGCACACAACTGTACGTGAGCGAGTCCGGAACTGAACTCAGCAGGAGAAAGAACGCATATTTCCACGCGCTTGTTCGGAATGCTGGTTAAGCAGTTAGTGTTATCCGTAGTTTGTCTCCGCGAGAATGCAGCGTACGATATTATTTCTAAACTAATTTCTAGGGAATATTTCTTTCTTTCTTTCTTTCTTTCTTTCCTTCTTTATTTATTTCTTTCTTTCTTTCTTCGTTTTAATTTCCTCCGGAGTTTTCCCCTTCTTCTTGTTCGTTATACTTTTCAATGCTTTCTCTCCATTTTTCTTGTTCGTTATAATTTCTATTGCGTACTTTCTTCTTGTTCGTTATAATTTCTAATGCATACTTTCTTCTTGTTCGTTATAATTTCTAATGCATACCCTTTTTCCTTCTTGTTCATTATAACATCTAATGGATAATTTCTTTCTTTTTGTTCTTTATAATTTCTAACGGATACATTTTTTCTTCTTGTTAGTTAAAATTTCAAATAGATGCTTTTCTTACCTCTTGCTGGTTATAATTTCTAATGCATATATATCTTTCTTTCCTGTTCATTATATAATTTCTAGGTGAAATTCTCTTGTTTTTTCCTTCTTTCTAATTTCTAATGCATATTTTCTTTCTTCTTGTTCGTTTAATGAGCAGCGATATCCTTCATTCACTTCGTTCGTCATTCCTTTTCTAAAAAAAAAAGTATAACTTCGAGAAATCACTGAAATATAGACTTATTCTACCTATACTACTTTATTCATTTACTTCATAAATCTTTTCACTCATTCATTTGTTCTACCAATTACTGAATCATCGTTATTTGATGACTTTGTTATTACATCATTACTAATACTACTATATCGTTGTTGTTATTTTCTCTCCCTGAAACTGCGAGTAATATCTTCTAGAAGCCGATGCAGTGAAGATGGTGAAACAGGAGTAGCGCATCTAACTAAAGTGATCAGTGCCCTAGTCTCTCATGGCAAAGATCCGTGGTTCGAATCCGGCTGGAGGTGTCCCAGTCACCCAGCTGTAGACATGGCTTATTCTTGAGCTCTTCAAGGAAAAGCGAGGAAGAGTGAAACTCACCACATCACCCTCCAGTGGGCCGACAGGTCAAGAAAAATATGGACACTAACATAGCATTCCGTAGGTGCCTCTATGGCATATCAGAATTATCTCTACCTTCACGGCGATTTGCTTGAAGACCTGGGGTGGAGCTACAAATAAAACTCGACAGACTCTAACACCATGATTTCTGGTACAGAATAACATATATATATATATACAAGGGGCGTTAAGAAAGTAATTAATCACATCGTCTTTTTTCAGCTAATAATGAAGACAGAAGCATGAAATTTTGCACACTTTAAATATGGCATGTTCCGATTGTGTGAACCAAATTGCACGGCAACCGCCCAAAGAATATGGCTGCCCTAACCGTTGAAATGGAGCGTGTTAGCAACTTACGGTATAACCAGCGAATTGTGATAGAATTTCTCGTTGCAGAGAAGAAAACTGTTGTGAACATTTACAAGCACCTATGTGATGTGTATGTAGGTTTTGCAGTCGACAGGAGTACAATTAGTCGCTAGGTTCAGAGAATCAAAGAATCAATAAGCGGAGATAAGGAGTTGCATGATCGGCCGCGCTGTGGACGTCCTGTCACAGTCACCAAGGAAGAAAAGTTGAAATGTGCTGAGGGCGTTATTCTCACTGATAGGCGTATCACTACTCAACAAATGACCTTAAAGGTGTCAGTCAGCAGTGGCAGTGCAAATGCAGTTATAAAAGCTCTCGGATTTTCTATGGTTTGCGCAAGATGGGTTCCTCGAAGTCTCATAAATGACCATCGATTACAAAGGAAAGCAATTTCTTCTGAATTGTTGGACTTTCAATACTGAGGGAGAGAACTTTTTGGCTAAGATCGTAATAGGTGATTAAACCTGGGCACATCATTTTGAACCTGAGATAAAAAGACACTCAATGGAGTGGCATCATCCGCAATGACCACGAAGAAAGAAATTCAAGACAACTCCTTCAGCTGGAAAGGTCATGATCACTGTCTTTCGGGACATTGAATGTGTGATTCTTGTGGATGTTATGCCAAGAGAGGAGACAATCAGTTCGCAAGCTTACATTAAGACATTGAAAAAAACTCAATCAGCGTTTTTTGTAGGAATCTAGCAGACCTGCTTCTCCTTCACGACAATGCGCGCCCTTACACAAGTCTGACAATACGGGAAGCGATCACCAAATTGGGTTGGACTGTAGTACCCCATCCACCCTATAGTCCCGATTTGGCACCCTCTGATTTCCAACTGTTTGGTCCACTTAAAGTTGCACTCCGAGAAGTAAGATTTGAAGATGACGAAGGAGTGATTCATGCAGCGAAGAAATGGCTACATAATCAAGAGAGAATCTCGTATGGTCTGGGAATACATGCATTTGTTTCGCGCTGGCGTAAAGCCGTACAAATTGATGGGGATTATGTTGAATAATACAGATGGTTACATGACATATCCATGTATACTGTGTATAAAATTTCATGCTTTTTTAATAAACAGCTCCTGAGAAAAACAATGTGGTGCATTACTTTCTGAACGCCCCCCCCCCCCCACTAGTATGACCCAGAAGAGCGATCTCAAGGCTCTTGACCAGATCTGAAAACTGTACCGCATGCAACAGTCGTTCTCATCAGTTATCAAGTGATCCGCGAGACGTTATCGATTTGTTAGTAAGTACAATCTTTTGTATAAAAATAATTCAGGGTTTATGGTATTATGAAACAGAATCCACTGAAGTGCAGAATAAAATTAATCGAAACAGTTCAGAATCACATTCAGATACCTTGGAGCAGCAATATCTTCGGATGGAAATGCAGAACAGAAGTTAGGAACAGAAAATGAAAAGCAAAAACTGCATTTCACAGAATGAGAAACAATATGCAACACATCCTTATTAATGAAAGTTAGAAAACGGGTCCTAAAATGTTATATTGAAACTATCCTATTATATGGATGTGAATCACGGACAATAGGCAGGTCCGCACATGGGTTTGAAAGCAGTAGAAAAGTGGTTTATCAGAAGAATGTTGTGGATTCCCTGGACAGCAAAGATTACTAATAGCAAATGTACGAGAAGACGGAAGAGGAAAAAAATATTGTAAAAAAATCCGAGAGAGACAATGTACTTTCATACGACATGCAACGAGAGGACACGGCATTAACATATTGGAACAACAGAAAAAATAGATGGAAAAAAGCCAGGGGAAGGCTGAGAGAATTGATACTGGATAGTTTGACGAGGTGGTGTGAGATGAGATGACAAACTGAACTGATGGCCCGCATGAAGAATCGGGTACTTTCATCATCATCATCATGTGCCGTGCCGACTGGCGTTGGCTATTATGCTTCTCCAGAGTACACGATCCTTCATGCAGGCCATCAGCTCAGTTGGTGATCTCCTCTCACACCATCCCGTCAGACTGTCCAGTATCATTTCTCTTGGTCTTCCTCTTGATCTTCTTCCTTCTATTTTTCCTGTTGTTATAATATTTTCAATGCCCCCTCTTCTCATTGCATGTCCTATGAAAGTACATTGTCTCTCTCTTATCTTTCTGACACGGTTTTTTGTCTCTCCAGCTCTTCTCCTACATTCTTCATTAGTTATTTTTGCTGTCCAGGGGATTCGCAACATTCTTCTGATAAACCACTTTTCTACTGCTTTCAAATCCATGTGCGGATTTCTCCATTTGGAGAAATATAATAGCCAACGCCAGTCAGTACGGCACCTGTTGATGGTGATGATGATGACATTATGATATTACGTATAAGACGATAGTCAGAATTGGAACCACAGCTCTACTCGCATTCATATTTCTATTCACTTACTACATTACAGACATTATTCAGACAATTCTTGGCTGATTTTGGCACAACTGCACAACTAATATCTGGCAAAACAGGTTCTCTCTCCTCTCACTCTCTCTCTCTCTCTCTCTTCGTTTCTCTCTTTTCACACACGCACACATATTTTCTTTAATCCTTTGTAATGGACCACTTCTAAAAGACTCGCACGTTTATGCAAGTGTCTGAAATTCATAGCTTCTAGATGTAGATGTAAATCATGTAAGTGGCTTCGTTTGTTGGGCGAGGTTACAGCCCATTGGACGATTCTTTCAAGCAGATAACTCCAATCAGGGCAGGCGGCGAAATCTGAGAGAGTGAACGCTCCTGTTCATTTTAAAAAAAATTCTCTAATTGGCGCAAACATCGGCTCTAGGAGAAAAGAAAATGAAAAATACATGATTTTGTTACCACTTTATTTCTATATCGCTCCCCCCCCCCAAACACACACTTTATATCAATGGTTATCAAACGTTTTCAGATCACGGACACCTGAAGCTAATGATAAATTTACCACATTCCTAACCCTGTCAACCAATCAACAGTTTGAAAAACTCTATCAAGATAATTACTAGATAAATCACCATCTAACCAGTCAACAGTTTCTAGCAACTGTGCCAAAAACAAATTATTTCTGTCAAGTGTCCAATAAACAATCTCTATTCACTTTGTTTTTTAAATAGCGAATAAAAAGAGAGATTCGTAAAGTCTGGCATTGTGATACAGTTTCAGTGCCAGGGGCCTCGCAGAACTGGATCTTTGGTTTTCATATCTGACAGAACTCAAGCTTCAGGTCTTAAATTGATACTAGGTTTTCTCCACCACACGCGTGCCTGCGCTCGCTTCGTTTCGGGGGTCTATGAACTAGTCAGTGCTGAGTTACCATGTCTGTTTCTTCCTAGTCTAAGTTAGCACATACATGAGCGAACAAAAGTTGAGACTATCTATCTATCTATCTATCTATCTATCTATCTATCTATCTATCTATCTACCTACATATCTATCTATCTATCTATCTATCTATCTATCTATCTGTCCGTCCGTCCGTCCGTCCGTCCGTCTGTCCGTCCGTCTGTCTGTCTGTCTGTCTGTCTGTCTGTCCGTCTGTCCGTCCATCCATCCATCCGTCCGTCTATCTGTCCATCTGTCTGTCTCTGTCTGTCTGTCACATATTTACGTAAACGATTCTAACGGTCAAGGACGCTGATGTTATATTTGTTTGTAGAATAAGAAAGAACAACAAAATAACCTTGTCACACTGTGATGTTCATTTAATTTCTGTTTAAACTAAAAAGATTAGTTTCCCCACCTTCATAACAGTGACTCCGTATATATTTTCTATACGCTATTATAAATACATGTATATATACGCTGTACCATAATATGTATATATGTTCTTAGTGACGTCTGTCTGTAGAAAGGAAACCAGAATTGTGGATATTTTAACAGATGTTTTTTTATATTGAAGGTGGGAATTTTTTTTTTTCGATTTCGTTGAAGTTCTATGTGGTCGCTGTCTTCTTTTTGTTTGTTTTTTTTTTTCTGAAATTCCTGTCCAGAATGTTAAGTCTTTCAGTTCACTTTCAAAACTACTTCTGCTTTTCTTTAGACTATGTTTTAAACGGTATGAACAGCTTTATTCATTAACAGAGCACACAGTTTTAACCTTTCGTCTCGTCCATTATTCATACAAAAATATACAGGCGAAGAAATAAGAGAAAGACTAGATTTACATGTATAATGTGTAACGAATACGAATAGAATAAAGAGGAAAAGTATCTTGTGATTTGTACGAAGCTGCGTCGGCGCATTGTATTGGTTAAAGATTCCAAATGCTTATATTGAAGACCTGCAGACTGAGCTGTCAGTCTAACTGGTTCATAACAAAGAAGGGCCTGAATGAAGAGAACCGGGGGCCAGGGGTGTTGAGATCTGGAAAAGGGGGCCCTGAATGGGGGAATTGTGACCACACATTGACAGAATATCAAAACTGTTGGAATATTGATCTACATTGTAGAATGTAGTCCATTGTTGGATGAGATCACCTTATCTAGAATAAAGTAGATAAGAGTTAAGTGAAGACAGAATATGGCACTGAAATTATGTTTGTGGGGGAGGTGACGGTAGATGAAAATGAATTTTGAGTTCATTCTACTTGTTCTATTTTTCTTGTATGTTTTTTTTTTGTGTTGGTTCTCGCTTCTGCAAAGAGAATTGAGATCCGTGACATAGACATATACAGAAGAACGGGGCATATTCCTAGGCAGAAAAGAAAACAGAAAAACACACAAGGAGACAGAGATTCTTCTTCCCCTATCTTCCCGGAACTAGTGTTTATACTAGTCCTATAGCATTGCCTGTCCGTCAATGAAGTCTACTATTTAAGTCACTAGTTTTAGTATTCTTTACAACCCATGCATTGACGATGTTGAGGCATGGTACTGGACTAGTTGCGTGCTAAGTGACTATTTTTCTTTTCTTTCATTCAGTCCTTTTCTTTTCTTTCATTCATAATGCGAATCCCCTGGACAGCAAAAATAACTAATGAAGAATGTAGGAGAAGAGCTGGAGAGACAAAAAAACCTTGTCAAAAAGATAAGAGAGAGACAATGTACTTTCATAGGACATGCAATGAGAAGAGGGGGCATTGAAAATATTATAACAACAGGAAAAATAGAAGGAAGAAGATCAAGAGGAAGACCAAGAGAAATGATACTGGACAGTCTGACGGGATGGTGTGAGAGGAGGTCACCAACTGAACTGATGGCCTGCATGAAGGATCGGATACTCTGGAGAAGCATAATAGCCAACGCCAGTCGGCACGGCACATGATGATGATGATGATTCATTCAATCTCTGGGTTCATGTCTTCCTTTAAACAGCAATAAAAGCTGATAGCAAATGCACAGATGAAATAAAATCACTACTGGCGATGACAGCTTTCTGTGACATGAATAAAATACTAACAAATAAAAAGATGTCTCTAATAAGAAAGAAAAAAAGAGTTTTGCTGTATGGTTGTGAAACTTCGAAAGTCAACAAAAAAGGTGACAAAGAAATTGAAAGCAACAGAGATGTGGTTTTGGAGAAAGATGCGACAAAGACCCTGGACAGAAAGAAACAACAAACGAAAGAGGTCCTCAGTGAAGCTTCAGAACAAAGAAAACTGGTTAAAATGTTAAGGAAAAGAGAAGCGAAATTTCTGGGACATGTGATGAGAAGACAGAAGTTGGAGAAGCTGGACATGTCATGAGAAAACAGAAGTTGGAGAAGTTGGAGATGTCATGAGAAGAAAGAAGTTGGAGAACTTAGTAATGACTGGAAAATTCAAGGGAAAAAGGAAGAGAGAAATGGTTAAGAGAAAAAAAAATATCTCAGTGGACTGACCAAGTGAAATGGAAAAAAAGGCATCTGAATTAGTCGTAATGATAGCACTAGATGGAGCAGCATGATCGCCAACGTTATCTGGCGCATCACATAATAATAATAATAACCGGAATAATAATAAGTGGAACTAAAAATTCAGCGAGTGTACAAGAGGAAAAAGAGAGATATTTTTAAAAAAACATAAAAGAGCCGGAGTGACGAATGCATTTAGATCATATTTGAAGAAAAAAGAAGAAAATGACAGCGACATAGATGTTGTGGTCAACGGCAGGAGGCGGATATGTTCTTGTAAGATAAGGGGAGATAACAAGCTGAGGTATCAGTTGCAGCCAAAACACGGCACAAGATGATGATGAGCTCCGTGTTAATCGTTGTCAAAGTTGTCTTTTATTCTTATTTTCCCCTGTTTATTTCTTCTTTTTTTATGATTTTTTTCCCCTTTTCTTTCCTTTGCTTTGTTCATTCTCGCACCCCGCCTCCTTAAAAAAATTACGTTAGTTTCGGAGGTTGTTTTTTTTTTTTTAAATGTAGCACACCCGAAAATCTCATGACTCATTTTCTTCTAAAAGGAAAAAGAAAATGAAAGGTACTGCGCTTCCTCATTTTTGTCCATCTCTGGAAGCCCAAGCTTCTGGAAAAAGATACTTGTAGTGTGCCAAGCATTCTTGCGCTCAGTTCCAAGCAGCGGGAAGATGAAGACGATGTTTCAAGACGAGAAGAGCAGCCAATCTGTCATAAAAAATGTGCGAAGACTGATGCTCAGATGTTAAGTTCAGGCGAGAGGCAAATTTTTCCCTGCATCTCTTGGGAGAAGAAGCTAAAATTCCACTCGGATTTTAAGTGGGGGGGATGTTATTTTCTTAAGAAAATCATATCAGCTTCTCAGTGAAACGAGATTACGGAATTGTGCTTGTGACTGATGTAAGTTTTCAGTATTAAGTGTTACATTCGGTACGTATTAGTGGAAATAATTGCTCTCCTACCACACTCTAACTGGTAAGAGCAGCTGCCCCCCCCTCTCTCTCTCTCTCTCTCTCGCTCTTAGTGCCTGGAGATCTGCGTCTGTCTTTCATTATGACCTCATGAATGACCCACTCGTGCACACTGTCCCAAGTGGACAGGATCGGATTGGAGGACAGCAGAACAGGTAAGATTAACACCAGAAAACATCTTTATGAAGATCTCTCAATGCAAAAATCTTTTGTTTTTTTCCTCGTTTAAACATCTTGACTCTCAGTCCATACGGCATCCCTTAGACATGTACGACGTGTTATAAATGTTAAAACAAGCACATTAAAAAAAAACACATCAGTTTTAACACATGCTTGATATGAAGTAAAAGATCTCCATTATTACATAAATCCCGTGGAATCTTTGAGTCGCAATTGATTGGCAAATAGCGAAGAAATAAACGAAAAAGAAATGATCAAAAGTTCTTCAAAAGAGCGGATGTATTCAAATGCAGGTAAAAGACCTAAGTAAAAAGTAAAACAAGCCATTTACGTTTACTTTTCGGATCCCCGTATTGGCAAATCTTGCTTTTTTTTCACCAAATATAGAGCACTTAATAGTTTTTAGTGTTGCCTGGAATCGTCCATACAGAACATTTCACAAACTCTATATATGTTACTTTTCTTACTGTCGCATAGTCTGCAGAATGTTGTATGGTCTGAGGTCATTTATATGTGCGTTTGTTGAAGATGGTACGACGTATTCCCCACCACGAAGTCTACGATTTTGTTTCCGCGGCTACCCATATGTACAAGAGAAGTCTACAAATTAGTAGCAGACTTGAGGGCCGCTTCTCTGCAATAAACAAGACAAATCACATGTATCTTGAGTTATGGTATTCTCCCAGTATCAGCTGTTTCACATGTATCTTGAGTTATGGTATTTCCTCGCGTCCGCTGTTTCACATGTATCTTGAGTTATGGTATTCCCCCCGTATCCGCTGTTTCATCTACTGCGATTTCAGTTACCTGCGGTTTGAACATATTGAACAGAATTTGAACAAATAAGATCCAAAAATTAGAAATTCATAAATTTAAATCCATATAATAGTGTACTGTTAAAACGATTCCATTTTATTGTTAATCATTTTTGTTGATGTCGCATTGTGTATCATTTTAAAAGTAAACTGCTTCATAAGTGTGAATTTTTGTTACAAAGACATGTGTCATATAGGATTAAGTATTATCCGATGTTTTAAACATTCGTGAGGGCTTGGAACTTATTTCCCTCGGAAGAGAGTGGTGGCAATACTGTACATTTTAATAACAACCTTCATTGAAGGGCAGGCAATACTATATATTTTAATAATGGGCTTCACTGACGGATAGGCAATACTATATGTTAACAGTAGACTGTATTAACGGACAGTCAATTCATTCAACAAAAAAAAAAACGAAAAAGAGGAAGACCAAAACGAAGATGGCTGCAAGACATCGTTGACGATCTGCAAATGGATGCCGCAGCAGCAGGCCATCTTGCTCACAACCGAGAGGCCTACAGGAGTGCTGTTTGGGAGGCAAAGTTCCGAAATGGACATGCAAATGAATGAATGAAAGTAGACTTCATTGACGGACAGGCAATACTATACATTTTAATAATAGATTTCATTGACGGACACGCAGCACTGTAGATTTTAATAGTAGATTTCACTGAGGGACAGGCAATACTATAATAATAGATGACAATGAAAGACGAGCAATACTGTGTATTTGAATAATAGGCTTCACTGTAGGACGTTTTACTTGTGACTTTTTTTGTGTCCACCAAACGAAATCTCAAGAGATAGAATTCTACAGAAAAGCAGCTCAAGATACACAATTTTGTAACACAAAGAAGATCTATCTCAGAAGACAAAAGTTTGCAGGACTAAAGAAAATCTCAAGAGACACAATTTTGCAGCACTAAAGAAGATCTCAGAAGACAGAATTTTGCAGCACTAAAGAAGATCTCAGAAGACAGAATTTTGCAGTACCAACAACGTTGATTTGGCGCTCACTGTCTCTTAAATTCTTAAATTTGTCATTCCACTCTGGCGCGGGCTTTATAGTTTCAGTGAGAGTGAAAGTAATAGGATTACATGCCCTGTCTGAAGTGGAATTGAGAAAACATACATTTTTTATGCTTCTTTGAAGATTCTGCTGGATTGTCTTCATGTTGTGGCAACTGTGTGATAATTACAGTTCTGTTAATATGGATGGTCTATTGCTGATGAGGTAGATTAGAAAGTAAGGGCATAAGAATCTTAAGATTGAGGGCAGCTGGGCGCAGTGACTACTCTAAATTTTATGAAACACCAGTGATTCTAAATCTGTTATCAGTGAACAACAATTGATCGCTGGGGGATTATCAGGTGCATTTGTTGTTTTTTTTTTCTTTTTCTATGACATATAACAAACTTTCCTGTAGATCCACATTTCTGCTGCATTTATCCTTCTCTCCGACACTGTGCATAGAGTCCAGGTTTCTATACAATAATACTTACACATATAGCATTTTACAAATCCCATTTTTGTTTTTATGGTTAGATTCCTGGATAACAGCACTGTGTTCGTATTGAATGTATTTTCTGCCATCCCAATTCTTTCCTATACTTGTATCTCACATATTTCATCCTCGGCTAGTATATACCCTAGTTTGTCATTTGTTCGTTCTAGTTTCTCGTTGTTTATAGTTGTATCTTTCTGTGGATTTTGGTCTTTCCTGCTTAACACCATTGCTTTGGTCTTCTTGATATTGATCTCTAGTCCCCATTCTTGGCTTTTGTTGTTTATTTTATCTAGTAATTCGTGTAGGTTCTGTGAATTCTCTGCTAGAAGAACTGTATTACACGCATAGCTTAGATTGTTGATATGTCTTCCCCCAATGTATTGCCTCCCCCTATCATTTTGGACATATTAAACGTCATGACAACTTAGAGAAGACCATTTTGGAAGGGTACATAATGGGAAAAAGAAAGAGAGGAAGAGCAAGGCGAAGATGGCTGCAAGACATCGTTGATAATGTGCAAATGGATGCATCAGCAGCAGGGCATCTTGCTTACAACCGATAGGCCTACAGGAGAGCTGTTAGGGAGGCAAGTTCCGCAAGGGACATGCAAATGACTGACCAAGGCTTTGTTAAGTATATAATATGGGGTTTGTACAACGTCCAAATCACATAACGTCCTATTTCACACAACATATTGTGGACATTATGCAGGGCATGTTATTTTCGCAGACGTGACATAAAGAGGGCAGTGTGTTGTAATCGAAAAACCTGTCATTTATAAACAGTAGCATCTCTTATCTACATGAAGCCAAACCACTGATCTTAAAACCGTGTCTCGTCTTGTCGCCTTCCTCACATACCCTTCGGTATTGAGGGGTCAAACAGATGTCTCGATGGAGGCTTGCCGATTTGCTTCATATAATAGGATATTTAAAGTTTCTAAAACTTCCTCCCTCCATAACTTGCCTCTCCTTCTGTTTCCTACAGTTCTTAGCGTGAATATTTTCTGTGGTATACTCTGTGGCTGTAGTCATGTAAGGTGGCCAGATAGTCTTAAAATGGTTAATCTTAAAATTATTAATCTTAAAATTATTAATCTTAAATAATAAATGTCAGAAATTCACGACATCTAACCCCTGAAACTTTAGTAATGAAGCTTTCTTTGTTTATTGCAAATCCTGGACGAGCTTAGAATTCGATCTTAAGTTAATCACATTTAAAAATGCATTAGGACATATGGAAATAATGTGGCCGAATCTCTATGCACATATGTAAGTATGTGTATGTGTATGCATGTATGTATGTTGGTATTATGCTACATGTATGTGTGTGTGAATGTACATAAGTAAAAACCGAGTCACAGGAAAGCTCTTATTACTTTTAATATTGGTTCTGTAGCAGAAGTGACTGAGTGTGTGTACGTATACACAGACAGACTGGACTTCGAATTCTGTTTAAAACCAGGAAATTTAATCTTCGAGAGCGTCCCAAGTTTCTATTTTTAACCAGTAGCTTTGTCTTTAATTGTAATTACTCCATCACATGAAGAGCTCCTCTTCTGATATCTAAAAAACATTCATTACGCACTCTGTTTTCTAATGTCTCGATCATCTGCTGCGATTTCTCCCATGCTCTCTCTCTCTCTCTCTCTCTCTCTCTCTCTCTCTCTCTCTGTTCTCGCAAAGCACCCGCTTTATGAAACACGACTTAACTATTTTTAAGAAGTCATTAAATATTCTTTTTGCCATTGTGTACGTATAGATCTAAACACCCATTTTCCTTTTGTGCTGGAAATTTTTCTCTGAATTCCTTTGTTTCTTTTTTAATTCACACATTTCCAGAAGAGTATAAACCTGGGGTTTCTGTTACCTATAAATCTTTATGTATTCCTCTTTGCACCGCCGGTAATGCATATAAACTCTTCCAAGTATTTATTATCAGAGATACTTTTCGAAAATGTCCCGCCGTAGTCCGTGATTCAAATCTCAAGTAATTCTCTTGTGATTTTTCTTTTTATCCCGCCTAAAAGTGCTTTGTCAAGGATTTTTTCAAGGTCTAAATATATACCTTGATGAGGTTGAAAGACTCGCCGAAGACAGGAAAAATTGGCGAACTACTTTGCGAGCACTATGTGACGTTTAACGGCACGGGAAGGATATAAGATATAAGAATTATATAACACTATATTCTGTCACTTTACTGTTCGAAAGCTTCATTGTTTCCTTTTTGTTAAAATGAGCATTTAAACCAACTAGTTTTTGCCAATTTACACACAAATGAGAAAAAAAAGTGACAGTCAAGAGATAACTGATTGTACTTAATTAGCTTTTCGGGTCTGTTAAAAATGTCTTTGTATGTTTTCGATAAAAGAAATGTTCATTTTAATCAAATAAATTACATTTTGCTTAATAACCTCTTCGGCCGCAAAAAAAGGGCTCGCATGCCGGGGTTTGATTCCCCTGATATACTGTCATGTGACTGGTGGAAGTAACAGAGGTTCTCATGCAGGGGTAGTTATCTGGGTACATATCTGCGATGAGAGAATGGTAGCTCGACTGCTGTCCCTGCAGTGCGACGCAAATGTGTTGACCTTTGAACTTTAAATCTGTTACAGCGTAAAGCCAGCCAGATTAAAATTTAACGGGTAAAGATTTTATGTTAAGCTGCAAAGAGTAATTTATTTACGTTTCTGTGGTTTTTTTCCAGTGGACTCTTGACATTACTGCAGATTCGTGAGACTAACGCACAGAAAGGAACAATGTGACATCGTATATATCTTCCTTCACACGCAACATGGCCGAAGTAAAATCACTACTTCATAAAGTTTCCTGATTTTTCTCAGAGTAATCTCGGTGTACACTCATATATTGATCTGAAATATAACCTGGTGTGGGAAATATAGTACATTTAATTCTTTCTTTATATTTTTTGTGTTGTAATATTATCTGCACAGGAATAAGGTATTCAACGAGTTGCCACGTTGTGTTAAAAGTGTACATTTATTACTTTCTTTTTTTTTACACCATATTACTTTTAAAATATATTTTATCACAATTTACTCTGCATATTTGTATTATCTTGTTATTTTAGGATTATTTATTAGTTTTAAAGAAGCCCTCGCTTCGCTAATGTTTCGTCAGATAAAAATCCGCTGACGTCTGCGTTTTTTTTTTTTTGGCTCTTCTGGTACACAGTTTTTGCACGAAGCTGCCGTTATACATTACATTATCTTGCTCATTATTCACATGGTGTTTTTTTTATTTTTATTTAGTTATAAACGCACCTTTTTAAAGATTTTAAGTGCAAAGTGTGTAGGTTTTATAAGAAATTGACCGTCATAAGAATTTAAGAGGTCATGGGTACCAATGAATGAATTTATAACTGCGCAAGGTACACGTGATTACTGCGATAAAGCAGGCTAGGACCCGCCCATCTAATACCGCGCTAATATTTTCGGCCATTGATACGACGGATCACAGTTGTATGTGTGTTCCGTATATTCGGCTCTGAATTTGGTGTTTTGTCGGGGTTTTTTGTTGCTTTTTTTTATTAGCATGACGCGATCAACATCAGTGACGACCGTCTGACGCCTGTGATTTGAACAAGGAGATGAAACTCATCGTAAATAATAATGATAAAGAAAAAAAAGAGGAGTATTTAATTTTTTGTAACGTTTTATAATAATTCCAGTTATACCAGATCGGACAATTAAGTAATGAGACTCCCATTAAAAAATAAAATAAACAGCAGTTGAAGATATAACCTGTATTTTATTCAAAGTAAGCCCCTTTATGCAATGATACAGCGAGTGGCACGATCTAACAAACACTGGAACGACCTCTGCAGTTCTTCTGCTGGTATGGCCCTTAAACTCGATGTTACGGCCCTTTGGATGTCATCAGTATCGTCAAAGAAGCGTTATTTCAATGGTAACCTTAATTTTGGGAATAGAAAATAATCGCACAGAGACAAATCTGGGGAATAGAGTGGATGGCTGAGAACACAGACTTGTTTTTTTTTTGGCCAAAAATTCCTGTACAACCAACCCCCGGTGAACCGGTGCATTATCATGAAGAAGGAAAAAACTGCCAGGTGTTGAATACTCGAGTCAGACTGAGAGAATATTTTTTCAATAGACGTTTCAAAACACTTTAAAAAACTTTGGCAGTGACAGTCTGTCCCTCTGGAATAAATTTTTGTGAATAACTCCTTTGCTGTCGTAGAAGCACACGAACATTGTCTTCACTTTCGACTTTTGACGAGGATATTTTTTGGCCTTTTTTTTGTTGATGATGATGAATTCCACTGAGCAATTTGGCTTTTAGTTGTGGGATCATAGCGGAAAATCTGTGTTTCATCCTTAGCAAGAATCAAATGTAAGAAAAGTTTATTTCTGCAACACGTTTTGTTGATGTCTTTTTGCGTACTCAACACGCTGATGTTTTTGGTCATCAGACAACGAATGTGGTAGAAACTGGCAAACAACTTTTTCTTGCCCAAACCTTTCACTAAAATTTTATGAATGGTCTATCGGTTAACACGAAATTCATCTGCCGTCATCCTCACAATCAAACAACGATCTTCTTGTATCTGCTCTCTGACTTTTGCAATGAGTTCCTCATTACGAACAGAAATTTGGCGTCCATGTCTAGTTGAAATTGTAATTATTTCCACACCACTTTTGAGTCGTGAATATTACCTGAATATCTGTGCACGAGATAAACAATTATCCCCATAAACTCGTCGCATCAATTCAACTGTCTCAATGGCACTTTTTCCGAGTTTTAAACAGAATTTAATGTTACCTTTTTGCTCCATGCTGATTCCGTGACAGTGCACCTCTAACTAGGTCAAGAAAATGGCGGCTTGTTTATCGTCTGTTTATCTTTACTGGGTAAAGCTGGGGCGACCGTCCCCAACCCAGCGCGTCATAGGTGGCGGATGGTGAAAGTCCTCTAGATGTGGAGGATCCCTGTGAATAAGGATTTACCAAAATAAGCAGGCGCAGACCAACTGGCGGTAGACTCAGAGAGCGAGGTGGGGTAGTAGGTGGCTCTACTATTCCTATAAAGTGCCTCAGGTGCTCGGTGAAGGAAATACCAGGTGGGTAAGAAGTGCCTTAAAACCTCTCGCTCCCGCTGCCTCGCGGGTAGGACAGGGAGTCCAAAGGCTAGCAGACAGTCCGTACACAAACCGGCATAAGACAACGGGAGTCCACTGTTGTAGCTCCCAAGAACAATTATGCTTATTCAGAGTAATAGATTTGTCACGAACGACGTTAATGGATGTTCCTCTGGAACATCGTTGTCCAGTACGGCAGCTCACGGACCACAGGTGAGGCCAGATCGTCATTAAGCTACTGGTGGCAAAACTAACAAGTTCAAAATAGCAACATGGAATGTTAGAGCTTTATTCCAGGCTGGAAAATTAGATAATGTAAAGAGGGAAATTCTGAAGAAGATGTACAGGTATTTTATAATGACATAGAGACAGCACTAAAACACACACAGTCACATGAAGTTACTATAGTCATGGGAGATTTTAATGCCAAAGTTGGTAAATGAAGAACTTCAGACATCGTTAGTGACTATGGACTGGGGGAGAGGAATGACAGAGGTAGTAAATTAATTGAATGGGCAAGAATATATAGCATGGTTGTAGGAAACACCTGGTTTAAACAACATACCCGACGACTGGCAACGTGGTGCAGCCCAGACAAAAAGACTTTTAACCATTTAGACTACATATTCATCGACAAACGATTCCGAAATACATTACTGACAACAAAAACCATGTCAGGAGCCGACTGCAATAGTGATCATGACCCACTCTGTAGAAAAATTAGAATAAAGCTGAAGAAAGCAGGCAGAAAAGTGAGAAACATCAAACTGAATACAGAACTCTTTAAAAATGACCACGAACTGCGAGAACAATACAAAGTTATTATAAAAAATAGATACAATGCAATAGCAAAGATAAATAGTATAGATGAACAATGGGCAATGTTAAGAGATTCTATACACCAAACTGTTACCACCAAAAAAGAAGCCCCTAAAAATAAATGGATGACAGACGACATCCTAGGACTGATGGACAAGAGGAGGAGGAATAAAAATAAACACGAAAAATATAACAAGATAAATAAAGAAATAAGACACAAATGCAGAGAACCAAAATACGTGTGGTTAAATGAACAGTGCAGACAGATAGAGGACTCTCATAATAAAGACAGCAAAAACATGCACAAACGAATTAGTGAACTCACAGGCAGGAAAACAAAATATACCACAGGGTGCCTGAAATCAAAAGAAGGTAAAATGGGAAAAGAAGACATTGTGGACAGGTGGACAGAGTACATTGGTGAGCTATATGGAGGAGAAAGATCAGAATTAACATCAATTACTGAAAACTGTGATGGACCACCAATACTTGAAGATGAAATCATAGATGCCATCAAACACATGAAAAAAGTAAAAGCGACTGGGCCTGATAATATGACAATAGAAGAAATAGAGGCACTAGAGGAGACAGGAATAAAAATAATAACCAAGTTACTGAATAACATTTACAACAGTGGTTATATGCCCAGAGACCTGATTAAATCCACGTTTATAGCACTACCAAAGAAACCAGGTGCAAAGGAATGTGATGACCACCGGACTATCAGCCTCTTATGTCACATAACGAAGCTATTTCTGAGAATTATTATGAGAAGAACAAGGAAAAAGATAAAAATGGATATAGCAGATGAACAATTTGGATTTGTTGAAGGACAAAGAACAAACAATGCCATTTATGCTTTACGAACACTAACAGAAAGTGCTTTAGAAGTACAGAAAGATCTCTACTTATCCTTCATTGATTACACCAAGGCATTCGACAAGATGAAACATAATGAAATTATTAAAATGCTTGAAGACATCAATATAGCAGCAAAGACCTGAGGATTGTAAAACATCTATACTGGCAGCAGGAAGCAGCAATTCGAGTTGAAAATAGAACTGGAAAATATCAACCTATAAAACAATGGGTGCTACAAGTATGTGTACTATATCCAGACCTTTTTTCTCTGTACAGCGAGAATATTCTAAGAACGATCATCACAGAACCAGGCATAAAAATTAGAGGATACAATATTAACAACCTTCGGTATGCTGACGACACAGTACTGATAGCTGAGAACCAACAAGACCTGCAAAATCTCTTGGATAAAGTCGCCAAAGAAAGTGAACAGAAAGGCCTTACTTTGAACATCAAAAAGACAGAGACTATGGTTATATCTAAGAAACAGAATCCACCAGCATGCAGTATTAAATTAAACGGAACTATTCTAAAGCAAGTGCAGAAATTCAAATGCCTTGGAGCAGTAATAACTTCAGATGGGAAATGCAAAACAGAAATTAGGAACAGAATAGGCCAAGCAAAGACTGCATTTCAGAGAATGAGAAACATATTAACCAACACATCCGTATCACTGAATGTTAGAAAACGAGTCCTAAAATGCTATATTGAACCTATCTTGTTATATGGAAGTGAATCATGGACAAAAGGCAGGTCTGCAAAAAAATCATTGGAAGCAGCAGAAATGTGGTTTATTAGAAGAATGTTGCGAATCCCCTGGACAGCAAAAATAACTAATGAAGAATGTAGGAGGAGCTGGAGAGACAAAAAAACCTTGTCAAAAAGATAAGAGAGAGACAATGTACTTTCATAGGATATGCAGTGAGAAGAGGGGGCATTGAAAGTATTATAACAACAAGAAAAATAGAAGGAAGAAGATCAAGAGGAAGACCAAGAGAAATGATACTGGACAGTCTTACGGGATGGTGTAAGAGGAGATCACCAACTGAGCTGTTGGCCTACATGAAGGATCGTGTACTCTGGAGAAGCATAATAGCCAACGCCAGACGGCACGGCATCTGATTATGATGATGATGATTATCGGGCGGCGATGAGAAGTTGCCATATCATAGATGAAGGCTGTCTCTATGGATTCCATGCTTTGCTTCATAGATGATATTTTTGTCTTGGCCATAATAAAATCAGTCTCAGTACTTAATTGTCGGACTTTGTATTATTACCTTTTCTGTAAGGAAACTTCTAAATGCTGTTGTATGCTGTAGAGAAATTCAAAGGAAAAAGGGGCGACGATTCACTGGGCAACTTTCATTGCATCCGTCAGCTATAAACTTCAACATCAACAGCAACACAAATCGTAATATTGCGATAAGATTTGTGATAGAGTCAGGTCATACAAATAAATAATATCCTTTTATCTTTCATAAAATAAATATATGTATGTTCACCACTAATCAGGGCCGTCTTTACAGCATTGGGGGCCCCTGGGCAAAGTAATAATAAAATAACAAAATAAGCCTCCTGCGTCCACCCACGCTCAACACACATGCAATATACATTCATATGCATATATGTGCTGGTTGGACCCCCATGCACTTGGGGGCCCTGGACAGTGTCCAGGTGGGCCCATGCGTTAAGACGAACCTGCCACTAACATGAATTAATGAAATAATTTAAAAATATTTTAAAGTGAGAAGTTTTTTATGCTGTATATTCATAATACTTTAGTATGGGTGTTAAAGAATGTGTATTAAATTCTATTGTAGTGTAAATATATAATCAGACATTAATGAGCATATGCAAGGGAGAAGGCTGTGGTTCGATTCCCAGTGATTTTTTTTGTTTTCGGCTGAGATTCTGAGCTTAACCCGTGGTTTGTGTGTGGCTGCTGCTAGCTTACAGTTTTTTTTTCCTTATGTTTTTTTCTAAAGGTAGGATTGAGTTTTAACTAGCAGCAAAGCAACAGCGCGATGTTTCAGCTTTTAACATCATTTTCAAACGGCAACAATTTAAGAGGATGCACAAGAAGGGATGATAAGGCTTTCGATCAAGACGTAAATATTTTGACGTTTCTGAACGTCATATTTTCACATCTTAATTTTCCGTGCCTGTTGTGTTATTTTCTCCTCTTTTTTTTTTGCCTTCTTTTGTTTTTATTTGTTGTCTGGTAGAGACAAAAAGAGAATTACTTCACTGTTTTCCTGACACCTTTGTTCTCCACAGAGCCGGACTCCAGCTCGACTGAGGTTATATGGCGGTCAATAGTTACCTATCAAACACTTGTTCCACTTGTAAGTTGTTCAGGATAGCCAAAATGCTAGGGGAGTAAACAATGAGGTAGTTGTGAATATCTTTCTACCGACGGCGGTGGTCAGTGGTTCGATACACAGTACCGTCATAAAAATAGGTACCTGATCCTCTTTGGCTGGAAAATAAGATACAGCCAGGAGTGATTACTAATCTCATCACTCTCTAGGAGGCCATTGCTTCAATGAAATTGTAGACACTAATTCAAATAGAGTGAAACATGGCTTTTTTTTTCTTCTCTCCTGCTCATTGTCTAGAATAACATGCTGCTGTGCTAGTTTTGTAGACGTTAGGATGTCACTTTTCTTCTGGAGTTGGTCGGCAGAGACAAGGACAAGGCACTTTTTGCACACAAATTTCCTTGGCAAATTAAAAAAAAACAACAACTAATTCCTATGAAAGAGAGGACTTTCCAACTAGAATATATTTTGTTGTTTCTTTTGTTGAATACTTATAGATGCAGCAACTGTTAAGAAAAGTAATTTAACAAATTCCATGTATTAAATTATATTATATTATATTATATTATATTATATTATATATATTATATTATGTCGTATTAACAACAGGTAAAACGGAATAAAACACTATGTCACGTGTTACCCTTCGTCCGCTTATTTCACCAAGCGAAGATAAATAATAGATTTCTTTCCCGTTTGCTCGCATTGTGGCAGAAAACGCATCGTAAAGAACCAACAAATGATGGGAACTATCAGCAAACATACTCTTGGATGGGTGCTGTCCTGAGTGCAATGACACTGGAGCCTGATTTTGAACCTTTGAACCTTTGTTCCCATTTTGTGTGCGCTTAAGACTGTGCAGCAGTATCGAAACTTTTTTGTTGTTGTTGAAGCTAAGATTGTATCATTGTTTCTGCTGTTCTGGGCGCCATAATTATTTACTGCGAGATTTTTCCCCCACGTGGTCTCATTTTAAAAGTACTTGGTATTGCCGATGCTCAAGAATTTTGAGCTCGCTAGTTCAACATTTTTTGTTTCCTTGTTTGGGTTTTTTTTTCCAGGAAAGCAGCGGGAGCAAAGAAACAACTTGCACGCGTGTTTAAATCTTGCTATCCCTGTCAGTAATTGTCGTGAGCAGCAACATTGTAACATCCCACACTCCTCAGAAGAATAGTTTATAATCCCCGTCTGTGATAGGATAACTCCGCTTCAGCTCATCTCGTTTTCTGAATGAATTACTAGCTATTTGAACGTAGGGAAAAATGGCCTTTAGACTGTTTTTTAGGTACTGAAGAAAGAAATGCTATAACCTTTTACTGTTTGTGTCCTTTCTTGTTTGCCATGAATCAACGGAATGTCTAAAAGGGAAATGAAAGGTTGATAGTTATTTTCATTTCCTGGGGATATTTGTACTGGTGCTTGAAAAGTGATTGAAGTGCTGGCTTCTCATGCCAAGTGGTTTGAGTTTCCTTTTCCCTTCAACCAGTCTGTAATGGATTCATGACACTTTTTTGTTTCGTTAGGACAGGTCTTGTAAAGTTTTGTTTTTCTGCTCCTCACACAATTTGCTGGGTTTACTAATCCGATGGTACAGGGCTCAAGTCCCAGCAGGGTTTTTTTTTTTTTTTGGTACATAAAAAAAAAGGCCCTGGGGTCCACCCAGGCTCTAAAAATGGGTACCAAAGAAATCTGGGAAGGTAAATGCTGCCAGGTGTGGTACTGATTACATCATACATTCATGTGCCGAAGGTCTTGGAAATACAGGCCTAACACCGTATCCCCAATACATCCCAATGGCAATCACTGAGGGTGAACTTTGTCCATGTCAAAAGTTGATAATGAGACAGTCTCTGGCTAGCCACAATATAATATAAAGACACATTATTATTTAAAGACACATTATATACACTTACAAAGACATTTTTAATGCGATTAAAACATGGATATGAGGAGACAAAAACCCAGCTTCCATTGTTGCTTCCTTCCATAAATAAGGTACATGAAGTCCCTGTAGCTGCGAGAACTTTTTCTTTGCAGCCGATGCTGTAGAGATGTTGAGGCACAGCATCGTATCGGCATGGGAGCGGGTTATGGCGGCTACTTTTTCAGTCCCGGTGTACAGCTAAAAAAGCAGAGGGTGTGCAATGCTTCTTTAGCAGATTCCACCACCATGGGGACTACGGCGATCCCTGCCCCGTTAGCCAGACTAAGTCTGTTACTATGAGTGTCACGGAGATGTGGGATATGGTCTTGGTCAGCTATGGTTCGATAACCCTGACGCTGGCATATCAGCTATGAGTAGCGGATTGCCTCATCGGACAGCGTCTTCACCTACATGAAGTGGTAAGACGCAGTAATCTTGTCTTCAAATTCTGCAGCTTGAGGGGGTTCCATATATGATGGCAAAGATAAGAAGCATGAATTTAAAATGGTTTTAGTGGGAAAAGTAACTCCTATAGCAGCTGCAGTAGTAGAGTACCAATAGTAGTAGTGATAGTAGTAGTTAGTAGTAATAGTAGTAGTAGTAGTAGTATAAGTAGCAATATTAGTATTAGTATGATCAAAAGCAATAAGTGTAGTAGTACAGGGCCGTCTTAATGCATGGGGCCCCCTGGGCACTACCCAGGGACCCCAACTGCATGAGGGGCTCAACCAGTCCATGGAAATATATATATATATATATGTATATATGTATATATATGAATGTATATGGCGGGTGTGCTGTGCGTGAGTGGACGCAGGTGGCTTATTTCGTTATTTTATTGTTATTTGCCCAGGGGCTCCTGATGCTGTTAAGACGGTCCTGAGTAATATCAGTTTTTGTTTTCACAGTAGAAACATGTATAGCCGACCAAGGCCCTATCCCGCCTCTCTGCTGATATCCTCTGCAGCAAGCCTAGCTTGGCTAATAGGGCCATGACCGCCTTAGTCACTATGACAACGAAGTCTGGTAAGAAAATACCCCAGACCCTCTACTTTTTTAGCTCCACTCCGTAACCGAAAAAATAACCGTAGTAACCAACTCCAAGTCCGACACAGTGCTGTAATTCAAAACCTTGACTGTATCAGCCGCAAAGAGCATCAAGCTCGCAGTTCAGGGAGATAATAGAAGAAGAAGAAGAAGAATGTTAAAAAATAGAAGAAATAGTTGCTACTATTCGGGAAATGAAATCAACATTAGTAAACAGCAAGTCAGCTACTGTGACAGACAGCCAAACTGATAAGATGACAAGGAAATGGTGAATGAGGAAGTGACTCCCGATCTGATAGCAGCGAGAAATCAACTTCTCGGGGTAAAGAAAAGAGTTCATGGCAGTGACTTAATGTTTCGGCTAATTTGTTCTGGTGATGCCAAATTACGGATGTTTACCGTCTTTGAAGGTGGTACCGGGTTCAGTCGCAGCAGTGGGATTTTTTTCTGGTACACCCTCCCCTCCCCCACCCCCCACCCCCCACCCCCCAAAAAAAAAATAAATAAAAGACCCCGGGTCGACCCAGACTCTAAAAATGGATACCAGAGAAATCTGGGTTAAGTAAAGCGGCCAGGTGTGGTACCGACCACATCACACTTTCATGTTCAAAAGGTTACGGAAAATACTGGCCAAACACTATGTCGTAATGACATTGAAACGGGAATTTTTACCTTTTTACCGTTTTTTTTTAAAACTGTCTTTTAAAGAAAATATGTGAATTTTTTGTTTTCTCTTCGTGCGGTTGTGTATTCTTGTGAACTATAATTTCTGTGGTTAATTTATTGAAGTGAGCTTCATATGGATACACACAAGCGCGGGCGGAAAACAAGTACCGACGGCTGTTTCTGTTCCTTTAACGAGAATTGGGAGGCTGAAGGTTGTTGTTGGAGAAACTGTACTTTGTCCTGTGTCAGGTGAATCTCAGTGCCAGAATGCTTCGTGCAAAGTGCTTTTGCTGTCCTTTCAATAATGTATTTGACCTGTGTTCTCATAAATTTTGGCAGATTGATAACTGAACATACAAACAATCATATAGTCAGACAGATGTGTGTATGGAACAAGACAGGCAGATAGGTAGGTAGGGAGACTGGCAGGTAGGTAGGTGAGTGTGTAGGTAGGTAAGTAGGTAAGTAAATAGTTAAGTGTGTAGGTAGAAAGATAGCTAGGTGAGTATTCTATAAATAGGTAGGTAGATAGGTAGGTAGATAGGTATGTAGGAAGAGAAGGAGATATGTAGGTAGACTGGTAGGTATGTAGGAAGAGAGATAGGTAGGCATGTAAGTAGGTATTTAGGTAAGTAGATGTGTGAGTAGATAGGTAGACTGGTGTGTAGGTAGATAGATAAGTAGTAGTAAATATGTAGATAGAGAGGTAGGTGGATATCTGGATGAGTATAGAGGTAGGTAAGCATGTGACTGGGTAGGCAGGCAGTAGGTACTAGGTATGTGACTATGTAGATAGATGGGCAGGTAGGTTGGTGGTTAAATAGGTAGGTGCATACGTATGTAGACAGGTGGATAGGTCGATAGATAGAAGACGATAATACAGACGACTGAATAAACACATGGATAAGTTGAATGCAAAGATGGACGCAAAATAAACAATGCTATGACTTTAGTCTGAGATAAAAAATATGATTTAAAATAAAAGCCAACACACTTAAATGAACACTGATATGTTTAGGGGAGATTTATTCTTGGGGACTCAGCAATGTCTGATCCCTGTAATGGTATCCGGGCTCTAGCTATGGCACTCACTTGCTACTACTGGAGAAATGACAGTCGGGACTGGATGGGGTTGAGTTTATGTTCTGGCAGGTTTAGTAACGATATCACAACACTACTCCCAAGTAATACACGGCGGTCCAAACTTGTTGTTCATTCTAATCCAGCGTTCTTTATATTTTTTCCTTTAATCCAATCTTTCTTCATTTCCATTTTCATCTTCTCTTATAGTTTTCCCTTTTCTCAAATCTAGTTATCCCTTTATGGTAAATGACAAGATAAAGGGTCTTGTTTAACGTGCTCTAAAACTTCAAAGTAATCATTAATCTTTTATTGTTTCTTTGTCTGTCTATCTGTTTCTCCGTCTGTCTGATTGTCTTCTTTCCTGGAATATAAATACTCAGTTGCCTAAAGTAGAAACATAAGCTTCTTGAATGTGTACGGGCTTCCTTGGTAAACTTGTTTCTACTTTCCTCAATGAAGTTATCTCTTGTGTCCCTTATTTGACACAGTTTTCTCTTATTTTGACTCCACGCATATTTTAAAGGTTCTAGATCTTTCAGTGACGCCATGGAAACGATGAAATTAAATTCTATATTTCTCATTTCAACGTAATAGTTACCTTGTTAAATCTGAATCAAAGGACCGGAAAAGCGTAGGGAACTCAGAGACATCATTATAAACATTCAAATTACAAGATTTCTTCAAGGAGCTAGGTGTTTTTCATTATTTCATTATTATTTTCATTAGTGATTTTCCTCCAGACTACATTCATAGATTTTTTTGTAAAAAGGTTACTTTTAGTGTTAAAAAAAAGGTGTTCTTTTGACATGCAATGAAATTCGCCTTTCATTTAAATGAAGTAATGTAACACTTTTGTTTAGTCAGACTTCGAAAAATTCATAAACATAGCACTTTTAGACGTGAAAGAAAGAAAAATGACAAGAGAATTATTTGTCGCGTGAACCACGGACTCCTGTAGGACGAGCAGCCACGAGAGAACAGCGCATTAATAAACTTCGCTATCTCCCACCCCCAGGAAAAGTGATAGCGAAGCTGTAAATGACTGTCTAGTTGAAATTCGTGACACCCGGAAAGGAAACGAGGTCATGACACAAAAATTCCTTCGTTTAGATTCAGTCTCCCGCAGGTACCAATTTATTTAGACACACGCATACTTACATGGTCACCTGTAAGTGTCTGGCGCATATTAGACAACAACAACAACAACAAATACACGAATACTTTTTACCTAAAGAGAGCTTCAGTTTATGGTTTCTGGTACAAATTTTTACAGATACTGTGCGAAAGCATCATTTAAGTGTGACCGCAAGGACAGCTATGCTATTTTACGACATGGACATTTATTAAGAGATAAATAAGAGGGAAAAAAAACGATTTTAGAATATCACTGATGAGATTAATTTGTTTTCAAAATGGCTGACCTGTTACACTTTAGTGTCATTCAAACGTTTAAACAACAGCGACACAGTACTTAAATTACTGATTCATTTTTCTAACCTGAAATAACGCATCTAGTGTGTCTCTGTCATATATATATATATATATATATATATATATATATATATATATATATATATATATATTCAATATAAGAGTAATAATAGAGAAATGCAGAGAGTTTAAATTGAATCTATATTTATATTTAATAGACTATTCAAAGGTATTTGATTGTGTACAACACCAGAAATTTAGGGAAATATTGGAAAAAATGGGATTTGCAACACATTTGATACAATTAACATCACTGCTGTATCTAGACCAACAGGCGGCAGTAAGAATAAATAGTGAAACAACAACTTGGTTTGACATAAAACATGGGCTCCGTCAGAAGTGCATATTGTCGCCTTACTTATTTAACTTGTATACTGAAAATATAACGAAGAATGTTAGAGAAGATGTAGACAAAGAAAATTACGATGCCTTAACAATTGGAGGTTATGAAATACCAGAGATTAGATATGCTGATGACACAGTATTACTGTCCACAACACAAAAATGAATGGAAAAACTAACTATGTCAGTCCGTAAGAACAGCGAAGAGCAGAATCTATATCTTAATGCGAAGAAATCTAAATTGATGACAACTGACAAAACAAACAAGGCAGCTGAAATATGAATCAATGAGGAAAAATTGGAAATAGTAGAGTTTTGAGTATCTTGGATCACTGCTAACTAATAATGGGGATATAATGAGGGAAATTAAAAGGAGGACATCTATCGCTCTTCAGAAGTAAAACAACTAAATAATCTGTGGAGAGGAACAGACAGAACTACGAAAATAAGATTTTTAAGGGCATCATCTTTCTCATCGCAACATATGCCTGTGAGACCTGGACACTTAACAAAACAGCTGAGAAAAACATAAATGCCTTTTAATGTAAGTGCTACAGAAGAGTTCTTCAGATATCAAGGACACAAAAAAGAACAAATATATCCATGCTACAAGAACTTAATATTGAAGAAGGTTGGCTAGTAAAGAGGTTTAAACAAAGAAAACTCAAATATTTTGGACACATTAAACGTCATGATAATCTAGAGAAGACCGTCTTGGAAGGGTACCTAATCGGAAAAAGAAAGAGAGAAAGATCAAGGCGAATATGGCTGCAAGACATCGTTGATGATCTGCAAATGGTTGCATCAGCAGTAAGGTATCTTGCTTACAATCGAGAGACTACAGGAGTGCTGTCAGGGGGGCAAAGTTCCGCAAAGAACATGCAAATGAATGAAGTGTGTCTCTGTAAATGTATTTCACTGCTTGTCTACCATTCGTTTCATCTGATAAACCTGTGTACCCAGTCATATCATTTTGTTTCATTGCCACTACAAAAATCTGGGCTTAGCTGGTTGCTTCCTTTTCTATTCATTCGTCGTCGGTAAACTATAAGCGTGTGCATATAATATCCTTGAAATTTTTCCATTCCTTGAAAATATTTCCTGGTTGTGGCCAGAGTGATACGTGATTTATGGAGATGGATGTTGGGGGATAGGCAATTTTAAAAAAAAAAAAAAGAAGGAAGAGGTGTGGAGGTAGAAAGAAACGCTGATTTCTGCGGTCTTCATCCGGGTCTCTGAGGGACTGTGAGAGAACGGAAAAACTCGTGAAAACCACCCGCGCGAGGCATTCTGGGATTTGAAGTGAAGCAGAGCTATGGGCATCCAATAAACAGATCAGAGGCAATCACTCTACGAGAGCAAAGAAAAATACTTTAAAATTTCCATCGGAGAAGCAGAAACGTAAGCGGACGTTATACAGGTTTCTAACGCTGGTATACATTGTTGCGAACCCCTTTTTGTTGTGTGCCAGCCCACTGCTCTCCCATCATACCGTAGGATAACATGGTTTTGCCATTAGGATTGGCCGCGGAGTACCTTAAAATGCCGAAAGTTGCGATGTTTTGGGAAATAAGCAGTGCGGGCGCACATGAACATACGAGTTCTCTTATATACACATACACACAAGCACTTGGAAGGATCGTTTAGACAAAAAAAACACCAATAGATTTCCAATGAAATGGAGCAGTGACTTTGTTTGTACATTATGATAATTCATACGCGTATGTCGCCACTTCAATCATTCATTCTCATCCAAGCTGGAACAGTCAATACTGCATCTATCAATCATCTGATCAGACAAAAAAAAAGGATTAGCGTGTTCTTGCTTGAACTTAGTTAATAGTACGATTTCTGGAGAAGGGAAATCTCTAAATACGTTACACGTGAATAAAGTTCAAATACCATGAAAAATAAAAGTCTAGAGTACTGTTATGTTAAATCAAAGGAAAGACTTATAAGGGAATCGTCTGTACTTAACATTTTATGTGCTATTTTGGTTGGTGAGTGAGTGACAATAAATGTGTGAAAAAATTGATTTCGGCAAATATAATTTGGTGCATCCTGTTTTTGTTCACGTGCTACAGTTCTTCTTCAGACTTCCCGTAGAGACAATATCACGGAGATATTTCTTTGTGAGGAGAGTTTTTAATTTTTGTTTTCAATTGTGAATCTCTGAAACTGGATTACCACGTAGAAGAAGGAAGCAGTTACCCTCTCCATATGTGTATATGTCTAATACCCACTACATGCACTTGTGCATGCCTAATACCCACTACATATATTTATGTATGTCTAATACCCATTATATGCACTTGTGTACGTCTAATACCCACTACATGCACTTATATGTGTCTAATACCCACTACATGCACTTGTATATGTCTAGTACCCACTACTTGTCTAATACCCACTACATGTCTAATACCAACTACATGACTAATACCAACTACATGCACATGTATATGTCTAATACCCATTACATGCACTTTCATATGTCTAATACCCACTACATGCACTTATATATGTCTAATACCTATTACATGCACTTTCATATGTCTAATACCCACTACGTGCAGTTTTTGTCTTTAACATTTTTGTGGTCGCAACTTTTTCAGCGTGTCTTAACTTACATAAGATCTCAGAACGCAACTGGCCCATGTAGAACAGTAAACACTATCCAAAAGCTGGCGTTTATAACAGCGATTTTTGGCTATCTTGAAAGAAATCGATATCCACGCACAAATGATTTCAGTGCCAACGTTGGAAATATAAAAAAGGGGTGGGGGCGGTGTCCCTGAAAGTTGTGTTGTGCCACAGAGTCTAGTTGTGTTGTGCCACAGAGTCTAGTTGTGTTGTGCCACAGAGTCTAGTTGTGTTGTGCCACAGAGTCTGGAACTGAAACAAACCCAGTGACACCTCGGCCACTAAGATCTCAGAGCAAAAACGTTGGTAAACTGAACAGGCTCAGTAATGTAATTGTTAGCGTGTAGCACAAAGAGGCAGATTAGTGAAGTTATCTGTGAGATTAACCCTTAAACAGCCATGAACCAACGAAATGACTTTGGCAAACAAACTCAGTCATATGATTTTGACCCACAGTTGGGATTTTGCGACTTTGAACCCACACACCAATAATAATGAGCATCACGTCATTTCCATGTAGAATATGACGGATATGATTATTGATGACAAGAAATATTCATGTCCCATGAGTGTCGCTCGATAGTCTCAGAGTTAAAATAAGGTTAAAATATTGCTTTAAAATGTTTTGGCAAAATTGTTTTTGAAATTAAGGAGGTATTTCTGAATTGGTGTCTTTGTATTTTCTTCTCTGAATTTTTCTAGAGATTTCCATTCATTCTTTCCCCTATTAGGGACAGTGTGAACAAGTGACTTTTGAGAAGTACCGCAGAAACAACAACAAAAAATATAGGTGAATCCACCGCTCATCATCCACAGCATTCATATAAATGCCGTGAATTTCAAACTGATCGCTAATGTTCGTTCCTTTATATTCTTCACTGATTTCTTCTCTGCGCTTTACTCGTTAAAATTCACTTGACCTTACAGTATCCCCTTCTCCTCTACTTGTTATATCATAGTTAATTTTCTTACTAAAAAAATCCCCCCCAAAACCATCTATACATACCCTTGGACGCTGATCTGTTAAATATGCGCCAAATCACATGGACAAATTCTCTCCACTTCTCAGAGTTTGCAGCCAAACATTGTATGGTGCTCCATTTGATGTCTTCGCCAGATTGTCATTGGTTGGCCTTTCTGCCTTCTTCCCTTTTATGTGCTCACAACATGTCCATTCTAGGCATGACACTTGAATCTACAGAGAACGTGACAAAATCGTTTTCAATGTTGTCTTGCTTTGTCTTCTCGCCCATCGCTTATAGTCTGTGGCCAGAAAAATTCTCAGAATCTTTCTGAGACAGTTTCTGTGAAGTGAAATTAACTTGGCCATCTCCTCATTTCCTTTCTGGCTATTTCCCGTATTTTACTCTATGAATAAGAGTGAATAGTACGCAGGTTTGATAAAGCTCTAATTCGGCTATTTCACGGGGCTGGGAAGGTGGGCGCCACTTCTAAGGTAAGTTGCAGGTAAACGAAACTCTTCTGCACTTGTATGTTTAGTCACTCTAAAGAGTTATTTATCCCTCATCAGATGTTGGAGTGAAGACACGCTGTCCTGTGTTAGAGTCTGGGTGAACACATACGACAGACGGCAAAGACCGCGTCCCATTTCTCCTTTGATACCCCGAGTAACAGGGTCAGTCGTGCTGCCGGGGCAGGGATTGCTACAGTCCCGATCAGGGTCGAATCTATTAAAAGTAAAAAGAGTCCCACTTCCCTGCTTTTTAGCTTCATCTCGAGTACGAAAAAAATCTCTCCCCCCCCCCTCCCCCCCCCCCCCCCCCGTTACTACAAATATTTTGGTCGTTAATTTCAGTCTTCTAGGTTCAGCATTTTAACTTCTGTTTTCTTCATCATTAAAAGAAAAAGGCCCCTAAATGCTAATTATAGGCAGATTTTATTAACTGACAAATAAGGGTCGACAGTTCACAAAACAAAAGTCGAACAAGCTGTATACTTACTGTTAACAAAGAACTAGTACTGCCGACTTTAGTTGGTTCACAAAGTTTCTCAGACCTGTAGCCTGTGCACATATACTCGTACAGTTTTAGTTAAAAATGCGCTTTCAAAGTGTGTGTGTGTAGGAGGGGAGAGGGAGGAGAAAGGAAGACGGACAGAAAGAGACACAGAGAGAGGGAAATGGAATGGCCATGATTCGAATGGCGGACTCCTACAGAATAAACGGCCGCTTAGCCTTTCCCTCTAATACAGCGGTTCTTAACACTCTTCCATGTTCCTGTAGGGATCCACAGACCAGCAAATAGTATGGCTCAATTAAAATAAAATCTTAGGATCACATGGGTTCATTTTATTGCTTTATTTTTTAATGAAGGGTCCACAGCTGTTTTCTTGTTCGAGAGTGGGTCCATGGCCAAAATGGTAAAGAACCACTGTTAAAATACTTAGCAAAAGCCTCGTTTTTCCATTTTGCAAAGTTATACCTGCATACAATAAACCATAAAACTTCACAGCTCTTAACTGAAACCAGCTGAATGTCTTTCACAGGCAAAGATTTTCTCATTTTTAAGTGAACTTAATAATTCATGTTCTCTTGCTAATTTCCTTGTCACATTTTCAATCAATTTCTTATGCGTGGAATTCGGTAAAGTGTAAATCTGAGAAGAAATCTCAGCCCACAATTTCCTACATGGTTCTACTCACCAAGAACTGCAACTCTTGAAATTATATGTCATTACTTTTATCATAAGTGCAGTCCCTTGTTTAAAAAAATCTTACAAGAAGAATGAATATAAGAAACCGAACAGAAAACAAATTAATGTGTGTAATAAGACTTTTCAATATCCTAAACAGATCAGACATTAGTTAAAATTACTAGATCGTTGTACACTCACTCATCAGTAAAGAAAAATAAAATTTCCTCGTTCCTTGGTGCGCTCATTAATGACAGTGTAAATATTCTTACTATTCGTCTTCTTGTTATCAGTCTTGCGTCGCAGAGATTCAGACATTGGTCCAGAGCAAATTGAGAGATCTGGATAGCTGTCATGTTATGTTACCTCAGTGTGTCTTTCACGCCATCTATCCAATTTTTCCTCGATCGCTCTCGCGCCCTATATCCAGATGTTTCCGAGTTGTATGCGCTGGCCGCTGGTGGTTCTGGATTCATGCGTATCAAATGCCCGAACCACTGGACTCCTGTAGTTCTTGAAAGATGTTGTTCCCAGCATTTGTCGGACTATTCCATTTCGCATTTGATCCTTTCTTGTCTTGTTTATCATTTTTTCTTAAGCATTCCATCTCGCATGTTGTTTAATTCTCTGTCGGGGTATTTGGTGGGTCCTCATGTTTAGAACAGATATACACACACACACACACACACACACACACACACACACACACACACACACACACACAC
Source organism: Achatina immaculata (assembly GCA_009760885.1). NCBI lineage: Eukaryota > Metazoa > Mollusca > Gastropoda > Stylommatophora > Achatinidae > Lissachatina > Lissachatina immaculata. The sequence continues at coordinate 85,118,944 of CM019691.1, read as the reverse complement.
TATCTGATTGCCTGGCGGTGCCCGGGTATTTATTTATCCCAATCAACAAAGTTCTATTCCTTTCTACAAACTTCTAGACGGTTCTACAACGTTCTATGCATTTCACAGCCTTCTGGAAGGTTCTACGATCTTCTAGAAGGTTCTACAATGTTCTATTCATTTCCACAACCTTCTAGAAGGTTCTACACAATATAGACGGTTCTGCATAATTCTATTCCTTTTATTCGACTACACGTGGGCTTAATTTCACCAGGACTGTCGTCAATCAGCTTAGCGACCCCGAACACTATAGATTCGACACTAATCGCGATCAAGTTGGATATTTTATTTTTCACCACCTCTCACCACCCACCCTCCCCCACCCCCCCCCCCCCCCCCCCCCCCCCCAATGCCTATGGAGGCTGAACTTGCAAGTGCCACCATTCATCTCCGCGACTTCAAAAACTATGGATTCGACAGTAATATCAGTCTTTTTCGATTATCTGTACATGTCAACCCATCCCACCCCACCCCTAGGACCCCATGGTGATTGGGGCTGATCTTGGACTTAAACGGCATCGGGTGTGTCACTATTCATCTCAGGGACCCCGAAAAATATGGATTCGAAACTAATATCGGTCGTTTTCTATTATTTTTACATGTCAACCCCTTCCCACCCCTAGCCCGAGGGCCCCCTCATGCCTATGGTGGCTGAACTTGGACTCAAACGGCATCGAGAATTTCCATATTCATCTCAGGAACCCCGAAAACAATGGATTCCTCACTAATATCGGTCGTTATCGATGATTTGTAAATGTCACCACCATCCCATCCCCACCGCTAGGCGCCCCCTCCCATGTTGTTGGTGGCTGATCAACCACTTTATGGAATAAACATTCTGATCATTTTCTAAATGGATGTTGAGGTGAACAATAGTGGAGTGTCTTTCGTGAATCAGAAATCTGCTCCTTGTATCATGTTTCTCGTTATCAATGCCAATGGTTCGGCACCTCAGCAGATATAACGTCATCGATTTGTGTGTGCTGACCTTTGTCCGCCACGGCCGATAATCTAAAGCAGGCATAAATATCACGGGAGTTACTTCCCGTCGTTCAGTGGGGTATTGTTTGCATCGGTCGGTTTCGATCACACTCCCATCACCCATGCCCTCCAGGGGTCCTAGGGATGATCTAACCCACACGGTACATTTTTCAGATTGTAAGTCATAAGTATTTCAAGTTTGGTTGAAATTGCTCCAGGTGTTACAGCGTGATGCTCTAACATACATACACACACAGGTTCATGTATATATACATATATGGATGTTTTCGGACTGGTACAAATCTTGACTGGTAACATTGTTTGCTTTCAGTTTTTCTATCTGTTATTCCATCATGTGTAAATATTCTTCCTAGAATTCGGGCGCCTGAGTGACGAAATGGTTAGTGCACAAGTCTCTCATGGCGAAGATCGGGGGTTCGAATCCGGCCGGAGACACCCCAATCACCCAGCTATAGAAATGAGTACCTGACTTCTTCTGGAGTTCGGAAAGTAAAGACATCCAGGCGTAATGTTGACCATATCACCCTCTAGTATGTAGTAACAAGTCAAGGAAAATATGGGCACTAACACCATATCCCTATGTGCCTCTAAGGCATCATCTCCTCCTCCTTTTTCTTCGTTCGCTTCTATCACCAAGACCGCCTCTTGATCCTCCTGAATTTACTCCTGTGGTCCTTGGTAGGTCCCGTGGTCCCCATCTGGTCCCCGAAAGGACCACACGAGATCCCCGAGAGGACTATTAGAGGTTCAGAGCATCGCAGGGCTTGAGCCTGTATTCTTGGTGAGTCTCAGAAGCGAGTATGCGTGACACCGTGTGGTTTTCGTTGGACCAGTTTAATCTAGAGTTGGACTTTTTTACCAAAAAACCTCGACGTGTTTTGGATATCAGTATATCCCCGCTGGGTGAGAGGTGGTTGCCCATCCAGCCTAGAGTTGGACTTTCTCACTGGAAAACCTCGACGTGTTTTGAGATACATGTGTATCCCCGCTAGGTGAAAGGTGGTTGCCCATCCAGTCCAGCGTCGGACTTTCTCACCGGAAAACCTCAGCGTGATTAGGATAAGCAAACATCTCCGCCGGGTGAGAGGTGATTGCCTATCTAAACTGCACTGGTCCGGTGTCTCCGACTTCAGCATTTTGTGGTCGTGGCCACTACCCTTCCTAGTTATGACTAGGATGGAGCTTTTGTCCAGGAGGACGAATCTCGCCACTAGTGACTTTCACCCCTGGATTGAGCCGGTTTAGGCATATTATCCCAGTATGGGCGTATTTAGGACGTGAACGACCTCTAGAGCGGAGGTGCCGTGACATGAGTAGCCATCAAGTTTCACCATTGGATTAAGCCGGTTTAGGCATATTTCACCAGTATGGGTGTATATCGGACGTGGCCGGCCTCTAGAGCAGAGATGCCGTGGTATGAGCAGCTCTCTCCGCGAGACCACTGGACATACCGACTAAGCTTCACTTTATTCTTTCCATCACCTTTTCTCATCGGCACCGCAACGGAACCCTGATTGCTTCTTCGCATTTTCTTCACTGGCCGGGAGGAGCCCCACTCCAACCAAGGCAATTGAAGAATCTCGCCAGCAGCAGTAGATGAGCTACCAAACATGATTCTCATCTACCCGAAGCGTCTGGTTTTCAGGCGCCAGACATTCACCTTCGCCCCTTCTCTTGTCAGTTTGAACATTTCTGCCACCAGAAGGCCAGGAGCTGGACTTCACTGTCAGAGGCTATTTGAAACGCACGCCATTGGAGTGGAGAGCGTATCCCCCACCCTCACCCCTTCCCCCAGGACTTGGAATTTTAAGGTTTTAAGTTGTTGGGGGGGGGGGGAGGGATAGAGAATTGAGACAGCAGACTGACAGATTTAAACTGCTGTAATATTCATCTTTCTACAAACTACAAATCTGCACATTGTAAACAGCCTACATGACATCACTATTCATTATTGAATGTGTGCAGGAAACTCTCCTGCAGAGAGTGGAACAACAACACAACTTCCCAGATCATCAGAGAAAGTTTCTCCCCCTTCACTCTTCCCCCAGACAAGTGTTTTGGGCTCTGTTAAACTTTTGACAGTCTAATGGAGCCCCTCCTCCCCCCCTCTCCACTCCCCAGGCATGACTACCAGGGGTCTATGAATTGTTTTCTTCTTCTTTATAAAAATAAAATGATTTTCCCCGTCCCTTATTTAAACTTCCACGGGACACTACACCTTCTGGCACGGGACACTGGTATTGGATGTGACAACTTGGATTATTTAAGTTCTCAGTACTTTATTTCGCCATGCTTCACATGCAGCATAAGGCCTTTTTCTGCTGTTTCTGAAAGGCCCTTAATCTTGCCTGTCTTTTCATGCCCAGTCGCTTACATAGGTTTCATGCTGATGTGACAACGAATTCTTTCGCTCCCACTCCTACAGCAATATGGTGAAGATGATGCATGGAGGAAAAAAAGAAAGTTATGAGAACCACTGTTCCAGGCTGCAAAGTTTAAAGCTCTCGTCAAAAGCGGAGGTGACCATAATAACAGGATGACTCTACCTGACAAGCGGATGTGACCATAATAACAGGATGACTCTACCTGACAAGCGAAGGTGACCATAATAACAGGATGACTCTACCTGACAAGCGAAAGTGACCATAATAACAGGATGACTCTACCTAACAAGCGGAGGTGACCATAATAACAGGATGACTCTACCTGACAAGCGGAGATGACCATAATAACAGGATGACTCTACCTGACAAGCGGAAGTGACCATAATAACACTAACAGGATGACTCAACTTTGACAGAATGATAACCCGATTTAAAAAAACCCACTGACTGTGCTGAAAACACTTCTACTGATTATCTTCGTCCGCCATTCTTCTTTGTTGCTCTCACTTGTTAAGACATATTCAAACATTTTTCTTACTGCTAACTAGACCCTCGTAAGAAAGGGTGATCGCAAATCAAGGGATGCAACCATTAAAATATATGAAACACTCTTTTGAATTACCATGGAGTATTTTCCTTTATCTTTCATTGGTTCCGTCCCTTGATTCGAAAACCTCAGATAATAACATTAAGTAGAGGAGGCAAGACAAACCAAGGTGAAGATGGCTGCAAGATATCCGTTGACGATCTGCGAATTGATGCATCAACAGCAGGCCATCTTGCTTACAACCCAGAGGCCTACAAGAGTTCTATTAGGGAGGCAAAGTTCCACAAGGGACATGCAAATGACTGACTGACTGACTGGTCTGACTGACTGAGAGCACGGATTCCCAAATAGCAGAAATAAAGCAATGAACAGCAGTATCTTCCTGCCAGTATAATAAACAAAGAGGGAAGCAAAACATGCCAAGGACACCTTAGTGAATCCTCTAACTTCAATGGTTCTCAAACATATCCAAACTTTGGCACACTTGATAACACAAATTTCTGTCGCGGCACATGGACTCTCGTGCAGTTAACAATATATTTTTAGCATTTTCAGAATTAGTGCTTATGACTCTGCATACAGAAATTTTAAAATATAAACAGGTAAAATTCTTGTTTCCATGTCATTAAGGCATATTATGGTCATGGTGTCAGGCCTGAATTTCCAAGACCCGTTCTCCCTGCATTGTTTTAGATTTTTGTAGTGCGGGCACTAGATGGAAGCACATAACAGATTTGTTTTGTACTTTGTGATAACTTTTGGAATAAGGTAACAAATTCTTGTTTCCATGCCATTAAGGCATATTGTTGTCATGGTGTCAGGCCCGTATTTCCACGACCCTCGGCACATGAAGGTGTGATGTGGTCAGTATCACGCCCGGCCGCATTTACCTTCTCAGATTTCTCTGGTACCCATTTTTAGTAGCGAGGCGAACCTGGGGCCTTTTTTAGGTGTTTACCTAAAAAAAATTCCACTTCTGGGACTTGAATCCGTTACCATTGGATTAAGTTGGAAAGTCACTGCAAGTAATCTTCAGAAGAGAGACGGCACATGATGATGATGATGATGATGATAAATATCACTAAGGAAATCTAACAATTAAAACGATACTGAACTTCCTACAGAAAATAATTGCTGATAAACAGATTAGGCTGGAAATCAATTAGTTTTAAAATTTGGTGGGGGATTGGGGGGTGGGGTGAGAAATCATTTGGTCCTTGTTACGGAATGTTTTATGAAAAAACTTCTGGACTAGAAAATACTTTCTAACTCTGGCATCAGTCAGTGTTTTGCATGTCTCTTGCGAATTATCAATGATGTCTTGCAGCGATCTTCGCCTTTGTCTTCCTCTCTTTCTTTTTCCCCATTATGTACCCTTCCAAGACGGTCTTCTGTAAATTCTCGTGACGTTTAATGTGTCCAAAATAGTTAAGTTTTATTTGTTTAATCCTTATTAGCCAGCCTTTTTCAATATTCATTTCTTGTAGTATGGATATATTTGTTCTTTTTTTGCGTGTCCATGATATTTGTACCATTTACATTCAAAGTCATTTATGTGTTTTTCAGCTGTTTTGTTAAGTGTACATGTCTCACAGGATATGTTGCGACGGGAAAGATGCATGACCTTAAAACATCCTATGTTTGTAGTTCTGTCTGTTCCTCTCCACAGCTTCTTTAGTTGTTTTACTTTCTGAAGAGCGAAGATCTTTTTTTTCCTCTGAATGCATCTCCATTATTAGTTAGTAATGACCTAAGATATTCAAAACTCTCCGTCTCTTCCAATTTTAATTTAATTCAAATTTAACTCTAGCAAAAGACGGAATGCTACCACCGAAGAGAGAGAGAGAGAGAGAGAGAGAGGGAGATAGATAGAGAGAGAGAGAGAGAGGGAGATAGAGAGAGAGAAAGAAAGAGAGAGAGATACAAAACTGGTTAACTCCCTTGGTTCTCTTGCTCAGCTCATTGCAAGCTTAAACTTGTGTACTTGCATTCCAGGGGTTCCCAACCTCAGATGGCGACACAAGTTATAGTGTGTGTGTGTGTGTGTGAAGTTTGTGTGTGGGAGGAGGGGGCTTGGGGACTGGTGGTGGTGATGGTGTATGTGTGTATATATGATGGGTGAAGCTGTGATGAGTGAGGTTTGGGGAATGGGATCTGAGATGGGGTCGCGAGAAGATTGTTAAAATAATAAATAAACAAAAAACCCAATATTTTAAAGAAATCCTACCAATTTATGTTTTAAAGAAATCCTATCACTTTATGTTTTCAAACATAATTAAAATAACCACACTCACTACTATTCATTTTAAATTTTACTAAAAAAATTCTTTTTAGTGGATCGCAAGTAGCTTCACTTTTTGCTGGTTTGGGGTTGCCGCTCACAAAGATTGGGAGCTGCTGTTGTAGTCAGTTTCACTGTGTATTATACTCGTAGATGAACATTTTTTGTCACTGCTGCTAAGGAAATATGACCTATCAATGAGTCTACAGATCCCAAGTCAAGTCAGAAGACTTAGTTTGTATCATGGTTCCGTTGATTCCAACAGCTTGGAGCAAGAACTGTAGCATTATATCTGCTCTGTTTCAGAATGTTAGTTATACGTTCTTGAGGAAGGCACACAAACTGTTATTATATTTCTTATGGTTCTGAGTTAACTTTCTAACGCATCTTTTGTACACAATGGAGTAATGCTAGAATCTTTAACAGTAAATGTTGTGTTAATGAGTAAAGTCTTAAAATGTGTTCTTATGATTTCTCATGAACAGAACCCAGAAATGGCGATGTGACATGCGAATATTCACATGGAAGTATAAGAATCACGAATGGTAAAGAAGAATAAGCTTTTCTTGGGAGGAAGTTACGTTACAACCAGCATTTCAATCAAACGTTTTCTTCATTGCAAAAATGGTACAAAAACTTTCAAAATTAGTGCTCGTCCCTCTCTCTCTCTCTCTCCTCTCTCTCTCTCTCTCTCCCTATCTATCTCTACCTCACCCGTTCCACATTCTCTCTGTCTCACTCTTACTCTCTCATTCTCACGTTCTCCCTCTCTGTCTCACTCATTCTCTCTCATTCTCACTTCTCTCTCTCTCTCTATTTCACACACACTCACTCTCTCTCTCTAGCTCTTTCTCTTTCTCTCTCTCTCTCATTGCCTCTCTCCCTCTTCCCCCTCTCTCTCTCCAGAATGCTCAACTCCCCAGGAAGCAAATTCTTTGATACATGCCCTAAATGAAGCCTAGTGTAAACGTTGCACGCACTCACAACACGCAGAAATTGATCTCATGAGAGACCGGCGAAGAGTCTTCAGTATCGATATCAAATACTTTATATTACTCTTTAACAACGCAAGGGCATGCGACAAAGGGCACAGATTGCAATCGCTGTCGGTGATATTTAACAAACAAACAGAGATTATGCTCGACTGGGCTTTATTGTTTACACGTCTCGACCCGGTTCGATAGCAACTTTTAGTAATGTGTTGCACGGTCGCCGTACAGGTAGCCGAGAAATGTATAAAGGATTTAGGGTAGAAATACTGGTAGAGGATTACGTATTGTGAGTAAGGAACAAAGAAGATTATTTAGAACATAGATCCCACCAAAAAGTTCTTAGAAACAAAAACATAACATCGTCACTTAACTTTATAGGAAATGTAGCATCATCATCAAAATCCTTTGCTTTTTTTCTCTGTTCCTTTGCTATTTTCTCTGCTCTCTTGATCTGTTCTTCGTTTTAAAAATTCACTCGACCGAGCTCTGTCTAAATCATTTTTCTATGTTGTCACCAATCATATCTTTGTCTACCTCTTGTTTTTTTTTCCTTCTACTTTTTACTCTAATGTGATTTTCATGATTGTATTATTATTAAAAATAAGATTTTTAAGGGCATGCATCTTTCCCATTGCAACATATGCCTGTGAGAACTGGACACTTAACAAAACAAGTGAGAAACACATAAACGTCTTTTAATGTAAATGCTACAGAAGAGTTCTTCAAATATTATGGGCACAAAAAAAGAACAAATATATCCATACTACAACAAAATACTGAAGAAGGCTGGCTAGAAAAGAGGATTAAAGAGAGAAAACTTAAATATTTTGGACACATTAAGCGTCATGATAATCTAGAGAAGACCGTCTTGGAAGGGTACATAATGGGAAAAAGAAAGAGAAGAAGACAAAGGCGAAAATGGCTGCAAGACTTCGTTGATAATCTGCAAATGGATGCATCAGCAGCAGGTCATCTTGCTCACAACCGAGAGGCCTACAGCAGAGCTGTTAGGGAGGCAAAGTTCCGCAAGGGACATGAAAATAACTGACTGACTGACTGATTATGCCTCTAAATGTGAACAAAATATTTTAAATGTCTGGTTCTAATGTTTTTCATTATTTCTCTTTTCAGTTTCATTTGATTTAGTACTTTTTAAATTTCTTTTCTGTCTATGGAATTCCCACTAACCTTCTTTATATCTATATTTAATGTGGCTGGAATTTCTTGCCTATTTTCTTGTTTAATGTTTTTACACACAGAGCAAATTGGAGTATGCGTAGCATTTTATGACTCTCAGGAAATGTATAACCAACTTTAATCATGATTACTGTCGTAATTAATTTTATCCTGAAATTCTGATGTTAAAAACAAAATAGAAAAACTGAAAATAATTGCAGCCTCGGAAACCGCAGGAGCAAAAATGTAAAGAGACTGAGAAATCTGAGATAAAATAAAGGACGGGCGAACATCCAAAGGGGAACTTCCAACTACAGAAGAAAATCATGTGGCCATAAGGGGAACTTCCAACTACAGAACAAAATCATGTCGCCATGAGGGGAACTTCCAACTACAGAACAAAATCATGTCGCCATGAGGGGAACTTCCAACTACAGAACAAAATCATGTCACCATGAGGGGAACTTCCAACTACAGAACAAAACCATGTGGCTATGAGGGGAACTTCTAACTACAGAACAAAATCATGTAGCCATAATGGGAACTTCCAACCACAAAACAAAACCATGTGGCCATGGGTAGTGTCATTTTTCTCATTTAAAAAAAAAGTCATTTAAACTTTCACTGTATGTTAAGAGTTTTAAAATATTCTAGCGATGCTTGTTAGAATAAATTCAATGATCATGGCGGGACTTTGTGAAACTGGTACATTTGTATCTTGTCTTTCACCTTAAAGGAAATACTTTCCGAAATACCAGTTTTCTGCATTCAGTATTCCGTACATTATACTTTTTTTGTAATATAAAATTAAACAAACTTTATAGACATCAGCAGAAATTAAAGGCTCGTAAAAAATTCTTTTCTAGCCTTATTTAAGGTGAGTTTTAATCTTTACAAAATGTTTCATGTGCTGAATCAAATTAAAATTGGCTGATTCTCTTCCATGCAAATTGAGCATTATTAACCTACTGCCCCAGTTATACTCCAAGCGATTTCATTGGTTGTTTTTTACTACGTTTTTGATCATATAAACCGGTTACAGTAACCGACGGGCTCCTAAAGTTTCGATTTTTCTATAGTTTTTTAAATGGATAATTTATCAGTAATTGCCGGTTAAAGCGATCATTGAAAATTGAAAAACTATAACGTATGCATCAAGAATCGCCGGTTAAAGCGATCACTGAAAATTGCAAAATTATAACGTATGCATCAAGAATTATGACCAAAATTACAGTGCGTCTTGCTTCAGTGGAATGTTTCTGCCACTTATTTATAACAGTAGAATATCAGGCCGAAAGAGTTAAGAAACCTCTTTATATACAGAGCGCATCATCTTTATGGTAACTAGGTTTCAAGAGGCCTTTTTATTGTATGAGGAGACAGCTCTAGTTATAAAAATTAACGGTGAAAGTAATGAGAAAAGTGCATGAACGAATTACTTTTAAAGCAAAAAAGTGTAAATTAAAGTCTGTCTTTCGCTTTAAACATCAGAAAAGAGGCGAAAGATGTGGGGACCGAGTATGCTAAACAGAAGGCACTTGAGAAAGAACAACAACGTAATGATCGAGAAGATAAAATGTCAGAAGACTTTTTATGAGAATGTAACATTGTAATTCTTTTGTTGTGTTTTCAGCGAGGTTTGTGGATAACTGATATTTCTCAATCGAGATCCATGTAATGCTCTCTTGCCCTGCAATCTGTGTTTTAGATTCCTATCATTCTTGTGGAATGACTTTTTTTTCTGCTTCTTTCCATACTGACGTTTGTCACGTGCTCAGTTCAGATACATCCAAATGCCAATTGTTCCCACCACATACGGTTATTACGTCTGTGTGCATGATCGTGCATATGTAGCATTTGTCTGGTACATTCCAGAAGATGGAGTTACGTGGTCGATAGCATTTATTTAATCCAGAGAAGCCAAAGAGCTCAAGGCTGAATAAGAAAAAAAAAGCAAAATATCGCCCCCCTCATCTACACTCCCATACACAACAAGTAAATACATCATATTTTTGTGTATGGGCTTGTTTCTCGAGGACTCTTGACAAATCTCTCACATGCACGTGTGGTGTATGACTGGAAATACTAGGAAAAACTTATTTAGTGGATCAATTTTTTGTTGTTGTTGTAAACCGCTCCCCCTTCGATTTCTTATATATATTTTTTTTAAAAAAGAACGTCTGTTACCTCTAGTGATCTGAGGGTTGCATCTCAGCTACGACGTGCTGTGCAAGGATTTGGAATGCGCTGTGTTTTATATTCATCTAGACACACATTTGTACAGATAGGAAACAACAAGGCTTCGCACAGTAAAATAACAGAGAACAATATTGTATGGTTAGACCTTGAAAAAAAAAAAAAACCACTTTTAGGCTGAGAGAAAGAAAAATGACGAGAGAATTACCTGGGACTTGAGACACGTACTCCGGCAGGACAAACAACCGTCTAGCCACGAGAGCATAGCGTATTAATCAACGTTTTGTTTTTCCAAGTTCTAATCATACAGTATTATGCTCTGTTACTCATCCACTCATCGCAAATACAGTACTCATATTAGAGTGAAGTAACAACATTGAGCTAGAGAATTGTCTTATATGCTGTTCTGAGAATATGAATAATTTTATATACGTGTGCTAGGACTACATTTGAAAAAAAAAACGTAGGAGAATCTCTGTTTGTGGGATATTTATTTTACACTATCCTACAGAACTGTCCAATTCTCATCTATTTCTTTTAGTTTTCGCCAAATCTTTTCCGAGCCTAAACTTTTATTTCAAATAAAGAAATAAATATAAAGAGTCCAAAATTGTCTGCCGTATAATAATGAACTTAGAGCGAAAATGAATATACCAGAGAGATATCGCAGGGCCAGTGAATAAGAACTGGTAAAGATCCTAATCAGTTTTCCTAAAAAAAAGCCTGTTGAATTACATTAAAATTCCTAACGAGACAGGAATAGAATGTGCACTCTGTGCGGGAGTTCTAGAAAGCTGCCTTTTTAGGTTCAGTCTGGGAACTTAGGGCCTCGCCAAGTCTAAATCTAGCACTACAGCTTAGGGTCTCATCAAGTCTAAATCTAGCACTACAGCTTAGGGTCTCATCAAGTCTAAATCTAGCACTACAGCTTAGGGTCTCATCAAGTCTAAATCTAGCACTACAGCTTAGGGTCTCATCAAGTCTAAATCTAGCACTACAGCTTAGGGTCTCATTAAGTCTAAATCTAGCACTACAGCTTAGGGTCTCATTAAGTCTAAATCTAGCACTGCAGCGTAGGGTCTCATCAAGTCTAAATCTAGCACTACAGCTTAGGGTCTTACAAAATCTAAATGCGGCACTTGCTGACTTTGTTGATGTTGGATTTGCATACATCGGCCACAGTAACAGCCAGCAGTCTTTGTCAAGTAGCCACTGAAGCCTTACATCAGTTTATCTTGACTGTAGTTTGGACACTATTAGGAGTGTCAGTTATTCAAAATATTCATTACAAATGGAACTGACTGGAATTCTATTTTTCCATCAGCAGTGAGATCATCAACCAGTGAACTAAATATTCGGGAATTAAATAAGAATTCCATTCATAAAAGATCCATTCAAAACACAAAACAGAAGCATACAAGTGTCTGCCATTTCATTAACGAAAAGGATTATGTTTGTCGATGTTTTGTTCTTCCCTAACAATGGCATTGTCACGGATTCTATTCATTTTTGAGTCAAATACTGTTTTCCATTTTGATGCTTCCATGTAAATGTCACCCCTTTTATTGTATGGAATTCCAGGTTTATGTTAACTCATTTCCTCTTAGAGACTATTTACAGCCGTCATTACCGCTACAGAACATTGCGTCGTTAACTGTCAGTTATACTTAACTCATAAAGCGCGTGCGCATATCCCTTGGCACGTGACTCCATTTTTTAAACTTACACGAAAGTAGAAAAAGCTATCGATCTTCCGCACGTGAGAACCATAGCTACGAAGTGTCACTCTTTCTGTCTGAGAACTGAGCAGTTCTATCTCATTGTGGAACAGAAGGTTAATTTACCTCATTCTTAACAGCTTTCACTGAAGACATATCTCGCCAGAAGACAAAACGATTGTAGTTTCATAGATTAAAATACATCCAAAACTGACATAATGAAGCAAACAATAGTTGCGAGACAAAAAGACTGCAGCTAAAGTTGCTACCATTACTTTTATTACCACCACCATTACTACTGTTACTACCACCACCGCCACTACTACTACTACTGCTACTACTACCACCACCGCCACCACCACCATTACTACTACTACCGTCACTATTATTGCTGCTATTACTACTACTACCACCACTACTAGTACTACCACCGGCACCACTACTGCTACTACTATTACCACCACCACCACCACTACTACTACTACCACTATTATTACTACTATTACTACTACTACCACTACTACTGCTACCACCGATACTACTACTGCTGCTACTACTTCTACTGACACCACTTCTATTACCACCACTACTACTATCAACACCGCCACCACTACTACTACAAAGAGTCGATCTTAGGGAAACCAACCTAAACAGTAATTTAGAGACAGTGTTACCGATACTGATATTCCTGTTTCTACTTTTGTTGCTACTACTCTGGTACAGCTGCTATTGACACTCCGACTATTACTACTACAAATCCATAATTCCTACTTCCGCCAGTGGTTAAATTTATTTAATACATTAAATGATGAAATTTAAAGGAATTTATGTTCAATCAGCTGGCAGAGGCTTAATTTGGTTGTACTCATTTGCCTGGCCTTGGCGATCAGAATATGCAATGCAGTCCGAGATATACAGTTCGAATCCAGCTCCACATTATATTAAATGGGCAATGACATGGCGTGAGAAACACTGAAATATACTGCACATCAAAATCGTATTAAATTCCCAACATGGAAAACAAATTGATTGACACGCTACGCCGTGATAAGGGATATCAACTCAGACCAGCTATTTATCAACTTGACTGTTCTTGAAGAATGTATTGTGAATCACGACATTTCTCTATTCTCCCCCAGCCCCCAACCCCTTTTTTTCCACGGTTTAGTTTTCTTTCAGCTGGCTTTATCAGATACGAAATGTATGGGCTGAATGGTCGGCTAATGCTAAAAATTAAGTTGAAGCGACGTTTTCTTGTCGTTTTATAATTGACATATTATTATCACTGCTATTATGATTATTATTGCCTCCGTCTGAGAAGAGGACTAAAAGCCTCTCCAATCCAGCACCGTAGCCTGGGGTCTCGCCAAGTCTAAATCCGGCACTGTAGGTTAGGGTCTCACCAAATCTAAATCTGTGACTTCAGCTTAGATCCTCAGAAGCTGTACATCCGACGATTGCTGACTCTACTGATGTTGGATTTGCACACACCGTCCACAGTAACAGCCAGCAATATTTGTGTTCCAAGGTCCAACAGATATATGTAAAGAACTTTAAAAGCTTATAATACAACACTGCTATTACTACTGTCGTTTAGCAGATTTAGTACTCAGAATCTTTGCCAAGAAGCTATGATATTAATGTAACACAGAAAACTGTCGTCTTGGACGCATTAAAGTTTTCGGTCAGTTTTGCTCTTGACATTATGTGAATTGATAATATCGTTTAGTGATTACCTTTACAACAGTTGAATTAGTAATGATGGAAATACATACTGGGAATATGTGAAAAATATTCGTGTTTTTTTAATAACTGATAAAAGATAACTTTTGATCACTTGTTTTTTTTTATTACTACTGTTGCAGCAAGTATGAGAGGAAGAGTTTATTGTTAATGGAACGTGCAAGGAAAAGTTTTATTGCTATGGGATAAATTAAAACCACAGCCAGTATACTCCGTGGTGACTGCTCTAGATTAACAGCAGCCATTAATCGCAGTCTGTATACTCAGTGGTGACTGCTCTAAATTAACGGCAGCCATTAATCCCTCAGCTTCAAACTATAGAAGAAACGATCAGAGAATCCCAAAACAAGATATCAAGTGGAACACAACAGGCCGAATAAAAAGACGCAGATCACATGAAACCCTAAAGAGAACATTGTTAAGAGAGGCCAAATTAATGGGCATAAAATCCCTTGATGAGGTTGAAAACCTCGCCGAAAACAGGAAAACTTGGCTAACTATTATGAGAGCCCTATGTGACGTTTAACGGCACGGGAAGGATATAAGATTATATAAGATTAATCCCTCAGCCTCAAAGTATTCGCTCAGCCGCGGACACTGGAAAACCGGTACACGGCTGTCAGTTAGTGGGACAACCAAGAAAAAGGTTTTTAGTTTTTAGTAGGACGAGCTTAAGTAAAGTAAAAACTTGGAAAACTGCATGTTCCTTCTCACATCACACCGTCACAGAAACAGGATATAATAAACTCAGTTTCAGATATCAGAATTCAGAATCCGGCATCATCGCATTCAGTACACTCTCATACTTTGCTCCACCGCTTACATCAACATCAACCGAAGAGCCTGTCTACTAATGGTCCCCGTCAAATGTTGGTTGTTTATTATATGTTTTCTTCCATCACTCTTGCTCCGTCCTAGCTTTATCAGTCCCTGTATAATGCACATTGTCCACCCACTCCCTCTCTTCATCCCTCCGCAGTCTATCTAATACGGCCTTCACAATGTCCTCCTTATCCATTCTCAGCCTGCTGTGTCTTTCAGCCTGTCCAGCCAGTCAACTCTTTTCCATGCACACCCGCGCGCCCTGGACAGAATAAAAGTCGATGTACATTAATGGGCCAGTCACGAGTACTGCCATGAGGATCAATGAAACGAAAGTTAGAAAATGATAATTACACAAAACTTTTATTTACTACAGGAAAAGTAACACCCTCATTTTCAATATAGTTCCCTTACTTTGAAATGCATTTGAGTTACCTGTAATTACAGTGAAGAAAAAAAAACACCCCTCGTCCAGACATCTGAATCACTGGTTCATCGCTTCCCTTGTGTGTGTGTGCCCTGGACGGTCAAAGGTCGTGTAAACTTGTTATGCCTGTCTTGAGCTTCGCATCCCAGCTGTAGAATTAAGCTTTACACATGCACTCACTGCTGCACACCCGCAGATATTTCATGGGCTATGAGCAGAAAGTACTTCCTCCTTTGGAGTATGTCTGCCGAAGTCGCCGTCTTGACATGCACTGTTCTCGACTTTCTGCTCAGCGAAAGCGTCGCTTTCTGCTTACTGACGTCACTGACCTTGGTGCTTGCAGACAGAATTAATCTTTTCTTTTCTAACTGTCATTTCACTCACATTCATAAATTACTTTCCTCATCCTTCTTTTTGGTTTTACAATCTTTGTATCTTGTTTCTGAATACATACTGTATCACTGAGGACGGCGCGCCGGCAGAGTTCAAGGATTTTCAACCTTTTTCTAGAATATGTAAATAAATTTTCTTGGACTGCTAACTAGAAAAGATAGGCCTACAGGTTTTCATATATTGCTGAAGGAAGGTCTCCTAATATCCCTTTGATAATGGAGAAAAAAGCACTTTACTATAAGCAAGAGGGCAGCATTGATCAGCTTTCATTTCGAAAGTCCGCAACTTCAGCTCGGTTAGTTAGGAAGAAAAGCCGAAACAATACAATATATTCACGTAGACAGCACTAGACTTGTTCATGTATAATGCCAAGTGTCTGAATGACATTTATTACACAAGACGAAACAGCTCAGCATTCGTAGTTAACAACACAACGACAACTACTTATGTTGAATTTTATAGTAAAGACAACAGATAAAAATAAACTCAAAGAGCTTTTGTTTATGTTGAAACTCTTTATCGCGAACTGTCTACATACCGAGAAAACACTGTCAGTTACGGTTTATATAGCTGTTTTACAGTGTCCCTGCTGATAGAAAGGTGTTTGCAGGAGAGAGATTTGACGCTGAGTAATTAGGACTGTTTTCTACAGCTTAAGCTACGTAGTGTGCAGGCCTGGTTTTTCAGTTTTGCCCTTGATAGAAAAAAAAATATCCAGACTTTACCGGATTCCAACTCGTTTTTTTTTTCTTTTCCCGGACTGTGAAACCAGTGTTCAAAGTTATGAGCCTCCACCCCCACCCCCCATCTCTCTCTCTCTCTCTCTCTGTCTCTCTCTCTCTCTCTCTCTCTCTCTCTCAACCCCTCCTCCGCTTCGAAAAACAATCCCGAACCTCATCAGTGTAAACAATAATACGTAAACCACACACTATGTATGAAACAACAGGATCTGACATCACTAGTAAAAATGAATCACTTAACAAAGAAGTAGACTCGACTGGTCCAGTCGTCAGAGAAGTCGTCAGAGAAGTCGTCAGAGAAGTCGGCGTAAATCTGGATATGATCCCGTCCAGGGTTATAGCCCCAGTACAGCTAGTACAATCAGCCCTTCTCCAGCTTTGAAACCCTCCAAGAATCTCCTAAAATGTCCAGATCTAAATGAAAACCCTGCATAATAATTATTATATCTACATGTCACTATATACTTATTTTGTCGGTAAGTTGTGGATATATTATTCCATTTAATCGTGTCAGTGTTATTTTGAGTATAACATTTTATTTATGTTTGATCTATTTATAAATAATGTTTGTTTATTTTTATCATGATCTCTGGCCAAATTCCTATCGACCTATAACGGAACCCTACATCTCTAGATGCGCTGGTTGAAAAAAAAAACGATGTTCTACAAACAGTCAGCTGTTGATGAAATTGACGTGCCCCCCTGCAATTCTGACGTCTAAATTAAACTCAGCATCTGGGGTATTTGGGAGGACCCAACCTATCTTCTTATAATTGTACTGGAAAGTCAATAAGGCAGTTGAAAGCCATCGTCGCCGTTTCCGTCCTTATCATTGAACAGAATAATCAAAATCTCGAATCAGTTTTCTTTAGAAAAGCAGAAGAAGGATAACATTAAATATATCTCTCGTTTATGAACAGAATGGCACATTAATTAGCGTGCTGAGTTCTTCTCGTGTCAGTAGGTCCAGGTTTTCTCTCAGACATGGGCGTGCTGTAAACAGCCAAAATACAAATGGACACCTGAAACATATGTAAGTGAACATAGACAGGACGAGAACAGGCATCGCATCTCCAGAAACTGTGTTCAGGAAACTCAAGCCTCTGATCTTTCACGCCCGGCGGTGCATTACTGCTACGGACCACTTCATTTCAGGAACCGGGTGAGGTGAGATGGAGCGAATCGGTCTCAGTTGCGTCTATGGCGTCTTGATTGAGTCAGCATTGTTCGTGAACCAATGCCAAATCCATGGCATGTGTTGCCACAACAACAACAACAACAACAAAAAGTCAGAAAAAAACTTCCATGTAATTGACAACGACATCAGAAGCAAGCAGGGCCTCTGGCTCTATCAAAGTCTAAGTTGCCCGTTGTGTGATGCTAACATGCCATATCAACTTGGCACTGATTGCAGAAGAAAAACTAGTTGATCACCATCAAGAACACTCCATATTAACACTAACTCATAACTTACTATTCTTACTGATACATAACAATCTAGGACCTTCACCGTCCTATATCACAAACTCTAACAGCTCCCCTGCCCCCAAACTTCATTCATCTATTTCACTCACCTTTTCTCGGCTTGACAACCATTGTATCCCTCCCTCCCTCCCTCCCTCCCCCCCCCCTCTCTCTCTCTCTCTTATCTCCTTTCCCACCCTCTCTTTATTACCAATCAGTCAAACTGATATCTCACCTTACAAGTCTTCATTTGAACATTCACAAGACTTCACCACGTCCACTTTCAGGCGCTGTCTCTTGCCTGTAACAGCTAACTGCTCTCTTTTTTCTATGACTTTTTCCCTCCATTCTTATTCGTTATATATCATAGATCCAAAATTATATATTTCCCTTCTTTTTCTATTTCTTTGACCTGTAAGCTTTCTCTATGATTAAGATGTAAACTGAAACGTTACAATTGTGTGCTCGTTAATTAGTAAAGCTTAATTAATAATTTAATTTATATTATTAATAATATTTAATTATAACTTTTAAATATTAATAATACTTAATTAATAATAACATTTTGTTTTAGTTTAATCTAAAAAATATTAGTTACTTTATCATTCAATGAAAGCCATGAAATGTATTTCAGAAAGAACAAGATTTTTGTGCATGTAAAGTGTGCTACGTATAAACCATATATATTTATACATATATTGCCTTAACTATAAATACAATAAAAAGAATCCCAGACCAGATGGAGACAACAGTAATAAAGTCATTTATTTGTTTACATGTTACGTAAGCAATAGTCTAAGACAGTAATGAAGTCATTTATTGGTTTACATGTTACAGAAGCAACAGTCCAACATACCTTACCATTCAAATAGCATAGCTTAACTTTCAAACTTATATGAAAATTGTTGTGTGAAAGAGGAATGGACTCTGAAAACTTGACAGACTAATTAAAGAAAAGAAGAAGAAGAAGAAGAAGAAGAAGAATTATGATATGTGAAGTTCTACCAAGCTGCAGTGGATAACGAACCTCTGCTATAAAAGATCTACTCGTTGTCTAACTCAAGAGAGAGAATGAGCTATTTATGCTGAAAGGTTGCTTGCCCTAAACAAATTGTTGGCTCCTTTTTGTTTGTTACAGATAGCGTTCGAAAGTTTACGCTTCTAAATATCTCTTTCTTTCCTTCTGCTCCGTCTCTCTCTCTCTCTCTCTCTCTCTCTCTCTCTCTCTCTCTCTCTCGTGTGTGTGTCTCTGATTAATATATCTCTCTTTTTTGTATCTCTGTATCTCTTACCCCTTCTCTTCTCTCTCTCTCTCTTCTCTTTCTAACCTCTGGTTAATATCTCTCTTATATGTTGTATGCCTTTCTCTCTTTTGTCATATTTTTAAAATCTCTCCCTCTCACTCCTTTTCTCGTGCCCCTAGCCAATATCTCTTATTTTGTGTTCTCTCTCTCTCTCTTTCTCTCCATCTCTCTTTCTCAGTCCATCGGTATAAAAAAAAGTTTCATATTTTCACATCTGTATTTTTATACTATATTCCAACAAAACAGTCATTGTCTAAAGTAACGCCAAACCGTGTTCTTGAGGTCTGATCTCAAAAGTAGAAAATGAGCACCGAACTACCAGTAAAACAAGCTCGAGTGACAACAGTCGCATACGAGTATATAGCACAGTTACGCTGGAATATACATGTTACGGGGTTTGAGCGGTGCGTGAGTCGATTATGCGGCCAGGACCGTGCTGTTATAGCCAGAATATATGGAATGAAAAGATACACGCGCCTAGCAGGTGTTTGCGGGACTCGTTTTACCTGAGATGTAGAAGAGGGACAGGGTGCTATGGAGCAATCAGGCAAAAACGCTAGCCTATCACATGGTACAGACGACGTAGCCTGGTTATTGGTACCTTGCCGGAAGAATGGACTTGTATTCAAGAATTGTAGTGGTTTTTCTTGTGCATAACTTCTAGCCTGTATCATCAGTACTCATGGAGGATAATGAGAATGAAGATCTTATGTAAGTATATTGTGCGTTGTGAATAGTCTCATTATATGAAAACCGCTCTTATGATCCACCTTCAAACTTGAACTTTACACTTTGTAAAAAAAAACGTTTCTGAGATATACAGTTGGTACAGTCAGACGAGAGAGGAGCTGTTCAGAAAGATGATGCCACTACAGCTGACATCTGCCTGACCTGTTCAGAAAGATGATGCCGCTACAGTTGACATCTGCCTGACTTGTTCAGAAAGTTGATGCCGCTACAGTTGACATCTGCCTGACTTGTTCAGAAAGATGATACCGCTACAGCTGACATCTGCCTGACCTGTTAAGAAAGATGATGCCACTACAGCTGACATCTGCCTGACCTGTTAAGAAAGATGATGCCGCTACAGCTGACATCTGCCTGACCTGTTAAGAAAGATGATGCTGCTACAGCTGACATCTGCCTACTTCAGAACCGTCCTTCTAAACGAAAAGCGCCAATAATAATGCACAAGTAGTTTCATTAAACTGGAAGCATCGAGGCTGCTTTCAGTAGAGTGTTAGGTGATGCTATACAGTATTGTATATAATCAACCTAAAAACAATAGTCTTAGGTTTACAAATATTAGAGTTTGATCATATATTTTTTACATCACACTTTACATTGATATACAAGATTCACAAGTAGTTAAAATATGGTAAAAGCTGGAAAGAAATGAAGAATGACGTGTGTGTATTTATAAAGAATATTTACATTAATGTTATATCTTCACAACGCATCCACGTCCCCAAAATTGAGAATTCATACTACCATTAATTGAATATGAGTGTTTAAATACGATCGATGGTTATTTTAGTTTGACCCTGACAAATCTGGACACCAAACTTCAGGTGTGAGGTCTATTTTTTGTGAACTCTAGTTTCCTTCTTTGAGCGTTTTGTTTGGTTTAAACATCTGTGGTACCACAACTTCATGTCTCATTTCATAGTAGGATTTACTTACCTAACAGAAGACATAATTTATATTCCATTCTTTTGTGGGATAGGTTTATGACATATGATAAAACAGATTTTCCAGATTAAAGCAATAATTACATCACCATACAGTAATTACGATATGAAATGACGTGGTGCGTAGGAAAACAACTGATGTTTGAAGTATTTCTTTATAACTGATGTGATAATTTTGGGCATGTGGGTCTGACCAGAGAAATCCTGATGGTTTTTTCGAATGTTTTCCTATAGATTTTAGAATGCTTTAATGTTTTCCTATCGCATATATAATGTTATCCTTTGTTTTAGGACGACTAGACCTACAAAAGATGTGCGTTTTGGGGAGTGAAAGCAGTCCAGAAAAAAAAGATGGGGGCCGGGACGGGGGGGGGGGGGGGGAGAGAATATAGGGGAGGATATCATAAAGAATTACTACATGACAACAGTCCATAGTCACGCAATGCACCGATTATAATAGAAAGAAAAAGATAATAAAATCTTCATACTACATCAAAAGCGTGTGAACAATGAAGAAAATAATTAAAATGAAAATTACACTTCTATGTATCTTCCATACAGGCTGTTTTGAAATCCGTGAAGGATTTTTGTAGAGTATCAATTCATAGTCTTTTAATTGCAACCTGTGTAAGGCTATGCACATGCTGGAAATACGAAATTTTGGCCATTAGCAAAGGCCACAACAGTGATACAACAGTGATAGTGGTGAACTAGCAGTATTTTCGTGTTTATCTTAATGAAATAAGAGCACGTGAATCACGTTTTCGTCTGCTCAAAATATAGTTATCTGGAGTTCAAAAACACGCCAAAATCTGAAGCAAACTATATTTGCTTTTTGCACCCAGTACAGAGGCTGAACCAATCCTATAACTTCTGTGATCTTCATAGAAGTATTTTAATCATTAATTAAGAGGGAAAGATCTGGGTAAAAAGATCCTTTTCCCTCTATTCCTCTCCTCCCGCTTCCCCTTCTTGGAAAATGAAGCACAAGTTTCTGTACGTTTCGGCTTACAGCTTAATTCACTCACCATGAAACTAAGAACAGAGAAATTCTTTGGCGGATTTTTTAGATTGAATTTCAGGCGGTCTTTTTCTTATTGTCGTGCTGGCTCTATGGGGTTTGTAGGA
The DNA here is from genome assembly GCA_009760885.1 of Achatina immaculata. Classification (NCBI taxonomy): domain Eukaryota; kingdom Metazoa; phylum Mollusca; class Gastropoda; order Stylommatophora; family Achatinidae; genus Lissachatina; species Lissachatina immaculata. The sequence goes on along the minus strand of CM019691.1, from coordinate 85,096,897 downwards.
AAGTACTAATGAATTGCTCACGTATCAGTCGCTTCTTGTACAGTTTTTTTTGTTTCATAAGTATGTGACAATATCATTAACTCGGGTAAAATGTGATACATGAATTATATTGATGTGCTCCTTCCGCACTGCTGCTGTGCTAGATAGTACGAGCTTTGACTGATTGGTTGGTTGTTCGATTGAGTCCCTTGCGGACGATAATATAATCTCAGGTATTGAGGAGTGTGACAGTAAAATACATTCATTCAACTCACTAAGTGCAATCATACCCCTCCATTTTACGCAATCTTTGGTATCTCCCGTCATTTCAGTTGCTTTTTTTTTTGTTTTCCCGCCTCACGTAATCAGCTTGTCTCTTTTTCTTTCTTCTTCCCCCCCCCCCCCCCCCCGTGAATTTTCCGGTGATTATCACCTTCTTTTCCTTATCCTTGCTCGTGACCACTGAAGCTTCCCCTACTTCCTGGAAGCTCCTAAGAAACAGGCTTATGGATGGACTCAGTCAGGGAGGAATGCATCAACCCCTGACCATGTTGGTCAAAATGAAAAAACGCAACAGCATGTTTCCAAGAACACAACGAAGAGGCAGCTCTGGTTGGCTGACCATCATAACCGGCTTGTACTACCAGCACAGTCCTCTGTATATCCTACAGCAGAAGTTCTAAAGTTATAAAACGATTATCTTATACATGCATCTGGCTGTGTAAACACATAAAGTGCTTTGTTTTCATGGCCGTGAACTTCCATTCAGGCCTGAGAATCGGAATGGATCCCTCATTAAATTAAAGCAACAAATAGAACCCGGATAATGCTAACATTCATTTTTTAATCGCACCAATCTGTTTGCTGGTCCATGGACCTTCAAATATCCTTCCATAGATCCCCTGAGGTTTCACTGACCTCCAAACATCCTTCCCTAAACCTCCCGAAGGTTCATGGAGCTCCAGAAATATTTCAGTAGCCCCCCCCCCCTCCCCTTAGAGAACATGGGCCCCAAGTTAAGAACCACTGCTATAGATGGATGAGCAGTTTTATCACGCACCCTCCCGCCTGATTGATTGTGACATCCAAGGCATTCTCCTGACACCAAGAACACCCGTAGCTCAGTGTCCAGTAATCAGTTCTGATATAAAAAAGATGAGGCCAGTATTTACATACAGCCCTAGGAGACTTAGAGGCAGGGAGATAATCAGCTACAGGAAGGGAGAAAACAAGCCGAGTATAGCTGCTTGTTCATAAAAAATACAAGGCAAAATAGCTGTTTGTTCATAAACCTAGAGAGACAACGAGATGTTTGTTCATAAACCTAGCGAGACAACGAGATGTTTGTTCATAAACCTGACGGAGTTGTTTGTTTGTATATGGAAATAGAAAGAAAGTTATTTCTCCACAAAATAGAAGAGAGAGAGAGAGAGAGAGAGAGAGAGAGAGAGAGGAGAGAGAGATTTGTTCACAAAATGGACGGGGCATGTTAGTTCTTTGTCATAAACCTGCTGAGACCCTCTTCTTCTACGTATTGTCCATATATATCTGCAGTTCTGTCTCTTGGACAAATGTCACTGTTTTTTTTTGTAATTCATGTATGGAACCGTAGAGCTTATCTTCTTTGGTGGTTTCACTGGGCCAGTAATTACTTATCAGTGTCTCGTAGTTGCTGCAGTTTTCGAGGATATATTCCAGTTTGGGGCACTCGGGCACAAATATAATGTTAAAAAAAAAAAACAAAAAACGCAACACTGCTGTATTCGTAATGGACACCACGTTTCAAACTTGTATCGAAATTTTATTTCACGGAATTAATGTTTCAATCCTGGCATGAAGAAACTTTAAGACTTTAACAATCAATAAAATAATGTTCATTAAATTTGGTTTGCACTTTTATTCTTTGCGACTGAGGCCTCCATTTCAGTAAGGTGAGTGGCCTCCTCTGGCCTGTATCAGAGAACGATATCTCCTTGACATGGATCCGACTAGCCGTTGGTTCTGTTGTTGTGGGATGGCTGCCCACTCTTCCCGCAGTGCAAGAGACAACTGTCGAAGATTGGTTGGCGCCACGTGTCGCTGGCGGACTTGTCTGTTGAGTTCATCCTATAAGTGTTCTATTGGGTTCATGTCTGATGACATGGATGGCCACGGAATGGTCTGGACGTTGTTGTCAGCGAGAACTGTGTGGTGAGTTGTGCCACATGAGTCGAGCGTTATCCTGCTGAAAAATCGGCCCTGGTGCAGCCAGAAGTGCAGGGACGTGAGACGAAGAATTTCAGTGACGTATCGTTGGGCATTCAGGCGTCCTTCAGTTTGCACCAAGTCACTTCTTCCCATGAAGTTGACCGTCCCCCACACCAGTACACCTCCACCACCATGTGGAGGAGCCTCATCCACGCAGTTCTGGCGTAGCGCTCATGGACTCCACGGTAAATTCTTCTCCGTTTATCGTGTCGCTGGAGTAGAAAGAATGATTAATCGCTAAACTAAACCCTTCTCCAATCATTCGCAACGGTCCATTGACGACACTGGTTCACCCACTGCAGTCGGTTCTGGCGATGCCGGTCCGTAAAAACAGGACCTCTGTAGGGTCTTCTAGCCCAAAGACCAGCGTCATGAAGCCGATTCCTGATCGCTTGATCTGAAATTCGATGAGCTGCTGTCATTGACTGAACTGTTGAGGACGCAGATGCAAATCGATTCCTGAGGTGACGCAGCCGCATGCAGCGGTCTTTGGCAGGAGTTGTGACTATGGGTCTTCTACTGTGTGGCCGGTCTGCAACTGAGCCAGTTTCTTGATATCGTTTCCAAAGGCGACGAATGATGCTTTTAACTACATTAAATTGTCTGGCCACTACACTTTGTGACTGTCCAGTCTGTAAACCTCCAATGATGATGAGTCGTTGTTCTGTAGAGAGATGCGCCATATTTGCGCATTGAATTTTCAAATGAATTGATTCGAGGAGCGTCAATCTTTTATAAGCATTCAATAACATGGTCAGTGAGTTTTGTGTTCAGTAAGTTTCACTGGATTCTCGTGAACCTACCAAGAGTTATTGTCAAAAATTCTGTTTTGACTAGTGTCGCTTTTCTGTTCTCATGAATCATCTGCTGAGTACAGTTCAGGCCAGCACGTGAAGTTGATGTCCAAGTGAACGTTTCAGGCAATTTGCCCTTGTCTGATCAGCAAACTTCAGTTTAAATCGCAACATCGTATTTGTTGCGTTTTTTTAAACATAAATAATAGTAGTACCAACCTTAAACTGTGTATACATATGACTTCTGAGTCGGCTGTGTCCTGTTCGGAGATGGAAAATGGTGACTTGTTCCTTTCTGTTTAGCATATGATAGTCATCATATAGTGGTATTTGTGGCTTCCTGTAGGTTTCTACCATGGTTTTCTTCTGATTATAGGTTATTGGTATGTCTGGTTGCTCCATTTCGGTGCCCTCTTTAGCCAGATGGTCAGCTTTCTCATTGCTTGGTAACCCACAGTGGGAGGGAATCCATTGCAAGGTGACTCAATAGTTTGAGCCAGTTTTTGACAAGGCATCCTTAAGATCTGATAGTTTGTTTGCACTGAAGGGCTTCCAGTACTGATCTTGCGTCTGTGAGAATTACTATGGGATTGCTGAAATAACAAGCTCTTTATTCGCAAAATATTTTAATAAATAGACTATTTCCTCATAAAAAAAGAAGAGAAAATTAGCTTTTTCACAAAATGGTATTGGATTGAGCTGTTTATCCACATAATATTCTTGAAGTGACCTGCTTAGCCACCTAATGTTCTTGTAGTGAGCTGTTAATTATATGAGAGATAACAAGTCATAGTTTTATATTCCCATGAATTGGCTTCAAAACTTCGCAGCACACTTTGACCAAGAATCTACTAGATCTAATGCAGCTTTTTTCAGTCTTGCTTTTAGAAAAAAAGGGGAGTGTGGGTGGAAAACAAGGAGGAAAAGGGAGGGGGGAATTTTAGCTGTAAGAGAGAAGCTAGAAGTTACAGACCAGATTTTACGTACTTATACAGCAATAGTCTTTTTAAAATAGAGAATTGGAAGCTTCATATATATATATATATATATATATATATATATATATATGTGTGTGTGTGTGTGTGTGTGTGTGGTGTGTGTATGTGTGTGTGTGTGCGCAAGGTATGTCCAGTAAGTAAAGGAGACTGATTTTATTCCGCCAATCAGCAGGGCCAGGGGCGGATTCTCCGGTCCTGAAGGTTAGTGGAGATGGTCGATAACTCGTCATCTGGCTCTGAGATTTTACAGAGTGCGGATCGCTTGTGAATTGGACAGTTGTTAACGGTCAAAATGAGAGGAGTGTCGAACAGCGATAGGCGATAAAGTTTTGTGTTAAACTTGAAAAATCCGCGAACCAGATGCTTCCTATGATACAGAAAGTCTACGAGAATGATGCTTTATTGAAAACACAAGTGTTTCGGTGGCACAAGACGTTCAACGAAGGGAGAGGCAGCGTTCGAGGATAACAACGCATGGGACGCCCAGTAACGATGCTCATTGTCTTTTGTGACTCTAAAGGTGTTGTCCATAAGGAGTTCTTACCACCCGGACAAATGGTCAACACAGCATTTTACGTGGAAGTGCTTAAACGGCTGAAGAACAGAGTCGCGTACGTCCACTCGGAGATCGACAACACCTGGGTTATTCACCACGCAAATGCGCCGAGCAGTGTGTCGCTGCTAGTGAGAGAGTTTCTGGCGAAACAAACCGTGGAAACGCTATGCCAACCTCTCTGCAGCCCGGACTTGGCCCCGGCTGACTTCTTTTTGTTTCCCGGGTTCACATCAGGTTTGAAAGGCCACCATTTTGGGACTGTTAATGACGCGCAAGCTGCCATGACGAGTGATGTGAAGGAGATCCCTGTTCAAGAGTTCTAGGTGAGCCACCAAACGTGGCAGAACCGCTGCAACAGTGTATTGACGCTCAATGATGTTATTTCGAGGAATTTTATGTATATGTAAATGTCGTATATCTTGAATAAATCGAATTTTGTGGAATCAGTCTCATTACTTATCGGACACACCATATTTGGTGTTTCTAGAACATCATCATCATCAGGTGCCGTGCCACTGGCGTTGGCCATTACGTTTCTCCATAGCACCGTATCCTTCATGCAGGCCAACAGTGCGGTTGGTGATCTCCTCCCCGATATCTCGTCGAATATCATTTCTCTTGGACTTTACCTGGCTCTTCCTCCCTCTGTTTTTCCTGTTGTTACAATATTTTCAATGCCCCTTCTTTTCGTTGCATTTCCTGTTAAAGTGCATTATATCTCTAATTATTTGTTTGGTTTTTTTTACAAGATTTTGTTGTATCTTCTGCTCTTCTCATAATCCTTCATTACATCATAGCGGATATTTTTTGCAAAGTTTTAACCATTGTTAAATACTTTTCATGTGTATTTTTTTTAACAGTTAGAGTCTGGGCACCCCGAATCTTAGTTCGAGAAGTTTATTGTATTTGTGTTTAAATTTTGAAGAAATTCTTGTGTCTGATAACGGTAGAGAGCTCTTCAAGATGTTCCAACATTTAGGACACAGTTGTGACGGCAGTTTAAAGCTGTTCATCTGCCACTTCGCTTACTATGTCTAGTGCAAATCGTCCGGCGGTTGTGATTATACAAGTATACCTCCAAAGACTTGTACTACTGCCCATGTGTTGTCAGCTCGTAATGTGCCGTATAATCAGACCTGAAGGTTTGCTAAAGAATGGGAAAAATGAAGATGTGTGAGGAACTATTCGCCACGACAATTCCATACTTTTCATCCTTTACAGTTAATTTAGAATCTGCTTTCATTTTCATGTTTTCGTTTTCTGAACTGTGAAAATAAGAGACAAGAGCTGGTTTTAGACCATTTTAGTCAGCTTTCCCTGGGAAGACTGCAATTTATGTCCGATTTTTCTTATGAGTGTTGCTTTGTACAAAAGCCGGATTACACCAATTGAGTTTTCATCCCGTATTATTAAAATCATTTTATCTTACACAAATTCACCTCATTCTCTTGATCTTCTGTTCTCAGTCACTGTAAACAATCAATGTTATCCCAAACAATGCATTTTAATTTGAATTTTATGGTACCTTATGTCAAAAGATATTTCGCTTTATAACTTTTGCGTATAACACTCTGGTTATACGAGCGTTGGGAGAGGAATGATAGAGGTAGTAAATTAATTGAATGGGCAAAAATACATAACATGGTTATAAGAACCACCTGGTTTAAACAACATCCCCGAAGACTGGCAACGTGATGCAGCCCAGACAAAAAAACTTTTAACCAGATAGACAACGTATTAATCAACACATGATTCCACAATGCATTACTGACAACAAAAACCATGCCGGGAGCTGACTGCAAGGTGACCACGACCCACTTTGTGGAAAAATTAGAATAAAGCTGAAGAAAGCATGCAGAAAAGTGAGAAACATCAAACTGAATACAGAACTCAAAATGACAAAGAACTGCGAGAACAATACAAGTTATTATAATAAATAGATACAATGCAATAGCGAAGATAAATAGTATCGATGAACAATGAGCAATGTTAAGAGATTCTATCCACCAAACTGTTAAGGAGATAATACCACCGAAAAAGAAGCCCTCAAGATTAAATGGATGACAGACGACATCTTTGCCCTAATGGACAAGAGGAGGAGGAGGAGTAAAAATAACTAAGAAAAATATAGTAGGATAAATAAAGAAATAAGACGCAAATGCAGAGAACCAAAATAAGTGTGGTTAAATGAACAGTGCAGACATATAGAGGACTCCCATAATAAAGACAGCATAAATATGCACAGACGAATTAGTGAACTCACAGGCAGGAAGACAAAATATACCACAGGATGCCTGAAATCAAAAGGAGGTAAAATGTTAATGGGAAAAGAAGACATTGTGGACAGTTGGACAAAATACATCGGTGAGCTATATGGAGGAGAAAGACCAGAAACAACACCAAATACTGAAAACTGTGATGGACTACCAATACTTGAAGATGAAATTATAGATTGTATCAAACATAATGAAGAAAGTAAAAGCGACTGGGCCTGATAATATAACAATAGAAGAAATAGAGGCATTAGAGGAGGCGGGAATAAAAATAATAACCAAGTTACTGAATAACATTTACAACAGTGGTTATATGCCCAGTGACCTGCTTAAATCCACGTTTATATCACTACCAAAGAAACCAGGTGCAAAGGAATGTGAGGACCATAGGATAATCAGCCTCTCGTGTCACATAACAAAAGCTACTTCTGAGAATTATTATGAGAAGAACAAGGAAACAGATACAAGTTGAAATAGCAGATGAACAGTTCGGATTTTAAGAAGGAAAAGGAACACACACTGCCACTTATGCTTTACGAACACGAAAGAGCTTTAGAAGTACAGAAAGATCTCTACTTATGCTTTATTGATTACACCAAGTCATTCGACAAGGTGAAACATGATGAGATTATCAAAATCCTTGAAGACAAAACATAGACGGCAAAGTTTTGCGGAATGTAAAACATCTATACTGGCAGCAGGAGGCAGAAATTCAAGTTGAAAATAAAACTGGAAAATATCAACCTATAAAACAAGCAGTGCGATAGGATTGTGTACTGTCTCCAGACCTTTTTTTCCCTGTACAGCGAGAATATTCTAAGAATGATCATTACAGAACCAGGTATAAAAGTAGGAAGATAGCTTCGGTATGCTAATGACACAGTACTTATAACTGAGAACCAACAAGACCTGCAAAATCTCTGGGATAAAGTCGACAAAGAAAGTGAACATAAAGGCCTTACTTTGAGCATTAAAAAGACAGAGACTATGGTTATATCTAAGAAACAGAATCCACAAAAATACAGTATAAAATTAAATGGAACCATTCTAAAGCAGGTGCAGAAATTCAAATATCTAGGAGCAGTAATAACTTCAGATGGAAAATGCGAAACAGAAATTAAGAGCAGAATAGGCCAAGCAAAGACTGCATTTCAAAGAATGAAAAACATATTATGCAACACATCCTTATCAATGAATGTTAGAAAACGAGTCCTAAAATACTATATTGAACCTATCTTGTTATATGGAAGTGAATCATGGACAATAGGCAGGTCTGCATAAAAATCATTGGAAGCAGCAGATGTGATTTATTAGAAGAATGCTGGGAATTTTCTGGACAGTAAAAATAACTAATGGAGAATGTTTGAGAATAGTTGGAGATAGAAAAGAATCTTGTTTAAAAAAATAATAAGAGAGAGACAATGTACTTTCATAGGACATGCAGTGAGAAGAGGGGGCATTGAAAATATTATAACAAAAGGAAAAATAGAGGGAAGAAGAGCCAGAGGAAGACCAAGAGAAATGATACTGGACAGTCTGAGCTAATGGCCTTCATGAAGGATCGTGTACTCTGGAGAAGCATAATAGTCAACGCCAGTCGGCAAGGCACCTGATGATGATGATGATGCTGATGATGATGATGTATAAAAATCTGTAATATTCACTGTAAATGATCTACTTGTGTTTCGCGACGTATATGTTTTTTGTGATTAAGTGTTATGGTATATTTATATGTACATGCTGTCTCTGCTGCTTATGCTGAGCCTCTTGCTCTTTAGTCTCTTGTCAGTTGAATGTTATTTTCAAAATCCCGTCGTGAAATCAACCAAGAACGATCACTTCGTCCACGCTGCGATATTTCCTCGATGATTTATCAAATTTTTGCCCCCGTATCCGCGAGTCACTCATTACACATTTTTGAATACAAAGTTCTTTACTTATTTATGGACGCATTTTTTATAGATTATCTTGTACAATGTACACTGCACTAGTAGATTATCTTGTACAAGGTACACTGCACTAGTAGATTATCTTGTACAATGTACACTGAACTAGTAGATTATCTTGTACAATGTACACTGCACTAGTAGATTATCTTGTACAAGGTACACTGCACTAGTAGATTATCTTGTGCAAGGTACATTGTACTAGAAGATTATCTTTTACAAGGTACACTGCACTAATAGCTGCTATTGGAAACACGTGCAGCAAGACTGAAACCACAAAGATGTCTCATCTTTTTTTTTCATCCTTCTTGTGATTTTCCTTTTTGTTTTCTTTTTTTGCCTTCATCAACATTTTTGTACACTGTCGTATAGGCATTCTTCACCCATTTACAATTAGTGACGGTGTCCCATAGGTAAAGACCATCATCATCTGCATCAGTCTATATCATCTATGATGCAACCGCTGACAACTCATCAATGCCCAGTCATTGTTTTCGACTGGTGACTGCCTGTTATAGAGACTGTCTGAATTCTGTATTCACTTTCTGTATTCCAAAAGATAAATGATTAATAAATGACTTACAGCAACAACTATAGAAAAGCGACACCTTTCTAAGTTCTGCGAAGCTGAAAGATTAATGGTAAAGAAAATTGTATGACCAAGCTCCAGCTAGCAACGAAACAATTATGTTTAGAAAACCCCGAATATATTTATATGTACCCCATAAATACACTCTTCTGCTAGTCAGAGCTAACGTAGAGTTACCTGCTATTGTATTATGGGATCGCTACACTTCCTGTTTGATCCTCTAATGCTAGACAGTTTATAAGCATGAAGGATACGTTAGTATGTTGTACTCAGATTATCTTATCTCATAATTTACTGCTTGCTGTTCATCTCCCGGATATAGAATGTACTAAAGACTAAAGCACATTTTTTTTTCCTTCAGAAAACAAAATCTAGACTAGAGCAGGTGCTCACAGCCACAGCCTTAAACACAATCAAATAAATCAATCATACGAATAATAGTTAACTGAACGACACAGAAGGTCTGTGCAAAATGAATGCAGGAATAAGCTTGAGACTTTTGCCAGTCCCAACTTAAAAAAAAAAATATTAACCGCATGTCGAAAATAAAAGAAGAAATCACAATTTTTCGACTGGGAATGAACAGAGACCTGCGAACAATAACAATATTTTTTTAATGGCAGCGTCATTTTCCAAAACATTTTCTTTGTAAATACAAACCTGCTGCAGACCATAACTTACGAGACTGTACTTCCTCGATAGCAGCAGAACTACTTTTTTTTTCCTCCGCGAGTAGATAAATAATATTCATTAAATCCCTTTTACTCTGTTTTGTCCCTTCCGTGGCAAAATAATTGTGGTAAGAGATTTCCACTTCTGTCGGTCCTTTGTCATTTTCTTGACTATCTTCCACGTCGTAATCTTTGTTTACCAGCATTTTCTCTGCTGTAAGTCTCCATGTTGTCCTTGGTCGTAACATGCTTGTTTTCCTTTTCTCTGCTGTAAGTCTCCATGTTGTCCTTGGTCGTAACATGCCTGTTTTCCTTTTCTCTGCTGTAAGTCTCCATGTTGTCCTTGGTCGTAACATGCTTGTTTTCCTTTTCTCTGCTGTAAGTCTCTATGTTGTCCTTGGTCGTAACATGCCTGTTTTCCTTTTCTCTGCTGTAAGTCTCCATGTTGTCCTTGGTCGTAACATGCCTGTTTTCCGCTGTCCACTTCTAAGCTGTTCGTGATAAGGATTCTTCTATAATTCTCACAGTCCGGCCAGTCCGTCGCCATCTCTTCCTTTCCACCGCCACCTACAATGCATCATCAACACCAAAACAGTTGAAAATTGCTTGTACGTGGGCATTATTGACACCGAACGAGCAGCAGCTTCTGAAGCCAGCAGTAAGAACAAACAGAAAATCCTGAGATCTTTCACTGTACGTGAGATCTCAGAAAAATCAGACATTGACGTCTTTTATTTTCTTTTAAAAGTTATTTTCTCTATATCATAAATTTTTTTTTCTACAATATTTTTTTTCTGGCGACATTACGAGACTCCTCTTTCTTAAATCCTTATATAAGGCTATGTAACACTACGAATATAACAATGAAATATTCAGTCAGTAATTTGCATGTCCCTTGCGGAACTGTGCTTCCTTAACAGTTCTCCTTTAGGCCTGTTGTAAGCAAGATGCCCTGCTGCTGATGCGTCCATTAGCAGATCATCAACGATGTCTTGCAGCTTTCTTCGCCTTGGTCTTCCTCTCTTTCTTTTCCCCATTATGTACCCTTCCAAGACTGTCTTCTCTAAATTATCAATAAAATATTACCTGAACTAATTTTTTTCTGCAGATTTCTAACATAGTCCTGAGCAACATTAGAGCTATTTATGTAAGTACATAAAGAAAAATCTACAACATTTTTTAATAATGCGAGTCTTTAAGCCCTCCGTTAGCTCAGAATCTTATTCTTTTCCAGCACGTGCCAATTAGTGCTACTGTGGATATATACAATAGAAAAACCAGCTATGGGAGTTTTTGTTGCAAATCCACACAGCAGAGAATTCAGTGTTTCAGCTGCCGACCGAAGGTTCGAGACGTGTCACTTACAGGTCCACGTAGTGTTGTGAGGACTCACAAAATGTCATTGTGGGCCCGCATAGTGATGTGGGAGTCCGCAAACTGTCACATGGAGATTCGTGTATTGTTGCGGGGGTCCGAAAGTCTGAATTGGAACTTTCTTGTACATCACTAAGCGCCCAAACAATAAGCTCTAACAATACGAATATTTTGAAGTTTTTAATTTGATATTATGGGGCTAACACGCTGTCCGTCTTGGCAAACAGAGACCAATAGCTGACATAATGGCCTAAGGGTTGGCCAACCATAGCTGACCAAGACCCTGTCCCATCTCTCCATTGGTACCCTCATGTATAGGCCTAGTCTGGCTAATGGGACAAGGATCGCCGAAGTCCCCATTGTGGTGGAATATGCAAAAGAAGTAGTTTTTGCACCCCCCCCCCCTCGCTTATTAGGTTTACTCAGAGACTGAAAAAATAGCTGCCAGGACCCGCTCCAGTCCGACACGATACTGGTATTCAACAATTTTCACCGCATGGGCTGAAAGGAACACCAGAAAGAAGAAGAGGAAGAAGAAGAATTATGGAGGTGATATCGATAGCTTTAAGAGTCCACTAACAGAGAAAGTTTGGGAACAACTGGATGAAAAAAAAAATATCTGTGTGAGATTTGTTCTGTGAATGAAATAAAGAGAAGAATGAGTATACATCTGTTAGTCCAACTCTTTGTCTTTTTTTTTTTTTTTGTAAAGGAAAGCAAAACATAACGCAGAACTATATCTTAGCCAAAAAGTATCGGAAATTATAATTTCGATTATAGGTTACAGCGGACCACAATTATTATTATTATTATTATGTGCCGTGTCGGATATCATTGGAGATCATGCTTCTCCATCTTGCGCCGTCGTTAGTGTTTCTGATTAGTTCAGATGCTTTTCTATTTTTCCATGCCACGTGGTCAGTCCACTGGGATATCTTTTCCTCGGCCTTCTTCTCTTCCTTTTTTCCCCATTGAATTTTCATGTCTTTACTGAGTTGTCCAACTTCTATCTCTCATGACATGTCCAAGAAATTTTGACTGTCTTTTTTTCTTATCATTTTAACTTGTTTCTGTTGTTCTGAAAATTCTTTGAGGACCTCTTCGTTTGTTTTTCTCTCTATAGTTTATTTGCTGCACCTGTTGTCAAAACCTCATCTCGATTGCCTCCAGTTTCTGTGTCATCTTCACTGTACCACAGTTCTCCAAGAAAAACTGTTCATTAGAGAAAGTTGCAGAGGTAAAACACGTGAAAATGAATAGCAAGGAAAAGCTAACAGTAAAAAAAACGAAAAGGATGAAAGATAAAAGACATAGAAATAAGTGTTTTAAACAAGGGGAAAGAAAGAAAGAAAAAAGAAAGAAAGAAGGAACGAACGAACGAAAGAAAGAAAGAAAGAAAGAAAGTCACCTATATATGACTCAACTCAAATACGAAGTTACACTAATATCAAATGGATCGACATTGCTGAGGAAAAACAGCTTTTACCAACATAATCGACACTCAGGACGGAACATAAATCAATATTCGTTAGACAAATAATGGAACTAAAATGATGTTTTAATAAAAAAAAGCGGGAAATGTGGCAATTTCTTTTCTTCCAGTATATTACCTCATTACTGCCAGCACATTTGGCAGCGACATACATAAATTCTCAGACCTTCCAGAATTGTTACCAGAATTCTGGTCAGATGCACAGTAAGAGCTACGGCTGGCTCCATTTGTGCTTCACATATTGTACAGCATGTCGGAAGTTTGGGAGATAAAGAGAACTGCTTGCCAAAAAAAAAAAAAAAAGCAGTGAGGAATTAGGGAACTTAGTTCAAGCTCTGACCTCGAGACAAGTCCATAAGGAACAAAATGGAAAAAAAAGGGGAGGGGGAATGGCGCAGAAATAGAAATACAGCAAAATCCCGTTATAACGCACTTTGTTTATAACGGAACCTCAGCAACGTCATGGCCACACTCACACTATATATAAAACCCTCGTGGAAGCCCCATGTGCCATATATTATTTTGGATAAAGCGGATATTTTGGATATAACGGATTAGTTTGGCAGTCCCCTTGAAGTCCGTTATAATGAGATTTTACTTCATTTTAGATTAAACAAGAGAGTGGATGGCAGTGACTTGAGTGGAGCTTGATGACTAGCGAGGGCCACGTTCATGGGGCGGAGTGCGGTGATGGGACTAGACTGCGATGACAAGACAAGGGACGGTCATGATGGGAATAAACCCACTGTGACGAGAATTGACCACACCGGCGAGACAAAACTGCAATAACAAGAGAAAGACCACAGTGACTAGAGTAGATCATTGTGATGAAAATGGGCCGCAGATATGACAAGACTTCTGAAAGGATCAAGCGTGACGGGAGTGGACCACAGTGACTAGATGGGTCATAGCAACAAGACTAGACTAAACTAACAATAGTAATCTCATTATGAGAGTTGGGATAGTAGTATACGTCCATGCCAAAGTTAGTGCTTCAGAATTTCAGATTTCTCTTTTAGTGCTTCAGAATTTCAGATTTCTCTTTTAGTGCTTCAGAATTTCAGATTTCTCAACCGGAAAGTTTCTATTTTTTCATCTTTTTTCACTTAATGTTTCCTTATTATCTTGTATTTCTTCTTCTTCTTCTTCTTCTTCTTCATCTTCTTCTTCTTCATCTTCTTCTTCTTCTTCTCCTCGTCCTCCTCCTCCCTGAGGCTGCTAGCTGGTGTTCCTTGCACCCGGTGGGGAGAAGATGATGAGGCACAGCGTCGTGTCGGACTGGGAGCGGGTCATGGCAGCTATACTTTCAGCCCCTGAGTGCAACTATAAAAAAGCATGTGTGCTTTAGCAGGCTCCACCACCATGAGGACTATGGCTATCCTTGCACCGTTAGCCAGGCTGGATCTGCTACTGGGGGTACCAACGGAGAGGTGGGACAGGTTCGCCAGCCTTGACGCCAGCCTTGACGCCAGTAGTGGCTGATTGCCAAAAGGAAGAGAGTCTTCGCTTCCTCTTTTGCGTTTTATCAGAAGGGCGACTTTTATGTCAGTAATGAAGTCCTGTTTGAGTGAGTCATAATTTTCATGACAATTTTAAAAAATCAGTTTCTAATGTTATTGCCCTGGTAGCGTATGAAACATTAATCTCTGTTTATATTCTTGATTGTCCTGCATTGAATTATTTAACATTGTTCTATATATATAGACATTCTTTTGCGCGAAGCTTTGCTCTTGCCGTTTTCAGTTGGTAATCTTGCCAAATAGCTTTCTTATGCATTCCATCTAAATTTCTTGCCACATAAAAGGTTAAGAGTCAGTTTATAATTAGCCTGCCTCGAGTGAAACAGCCTGTTTCAAGGGATCACATCTAAGAAGTTAAGTGTGAAGTATAGTTCTGGCCACGCTTTGCTCACTAGATCTGGAGACATAGGGCCTGCTAGCTCCACTCTTCTCACAAGTTCTCATGCGCGACTTCGGCTGGGCCTTGGAGAGAATTTTGTGAACTAATGAAAAATATTCCCCTCCCCCACTAACCCTATTGATTAGCCATTCTATTTTTCTGTCGGCGACCCCCCCCCCTTCCCAAAAAGAGAAATATCTCATTCTCTCCCCCTGGGGGGGGGCACTAGCTGGATTAACCCTCCCACTGAACCTACACCACATCTTCCATCGTCATATATTTTTGGCAGCTCAAGTGTAATGTAGACATGAAGGGTGAGAGAGATGAGCTATGCCCCCATCTCTCTCTCTCTCTCACACACACACACACACACACACACACAAACTAGAGCTGGCAAGGACAACATACGGCCTGGTTGTAGTGTGTAGAGTATAAGAGGTAATATCGAATCCACCGTAGAAACAACAAGGAACGTCAGTGATTTTGCAGGCGTGCATACTTGACCGGATAGCACCTCCAGTCCCGACAAGCGGTTATGAACCAACAACTCATGGATTTCTAGGAGTCATGTCTCACAGAAGGAAGCCCCCCCCCCAACCCCCAACTTAAAGCGTTAGAAGTTTAAAGAAAGTGCCGAAACGCTTGCTGTGGAGGGAGGGGAGAGTGGGGTGGGTAGGAGTTACTTCATGGACGGTCTGAGGAGCTGTGTTATTGTTTGGCTCTCTCTGCAACATTAGTTTCCTGTCTATGCGTGCTGTACATCTTATCGCAGCAGTCTGCCCCTCCAAGCTTATTAGTCTTTCATCTGCCAACTGCAGCTTACACGTGGACACTCCTGGTTAACTGTAACTCTCCACATCAATGTCTCGGCCTGGATACTCCACGGGAAGATAAAGCTCACAGCTCTTTGTTCTTGCATGAAACCTTCAAAAATATGAATGGGGTGAGCTTTTGTTTTCTGTGACTGATTGTATCTTTCTCCCTTTCTCCCTCCCTCCCTCTCTCCCCCCCCCCCTCTCTCTCTCTCTCTCTCTCTCTCTCAGAGAGAATGTAAGACGGGCCTGCGTGCCCAATTCTTTACCCTTTAAAAATAAAGATCATTCAAAGATCATTCTCTCTCTCACCAAAAATACGTTTATTCACTTTTAATAATATTAATTTAATTAATTTTGTGTATAATGCATATATTAATATGTATGTTAATATTTGTTTTGTAGCATAGCCTTGTAAGTAATGATTATAGTTATTATAATTATTATTATTATTATTAGTGACATGATCAGGAATAAAGAATGTATTGGGGGGCAGAGAAGTTATAGTTAGAGGAGCGAGGAACGGATACTCGGTACTTCAAAGACCTGATCAAAGGTAAAACCGTATCGATAGATCTGATAGATCGTGAGAGTGGTCCAGTTCTAGAGGTGCGACTTCGCGCGCACATGCAGTAGCCCAGGGGGAACAATTGACCAGTAGATCAAAGACTGAACAGAGAACAGACTAGGTCCCGAAGCAGGTAACATGAAAGAGATGGTGGACTTGTTAATGGGAGGTAACAATTAGACGACGGAGAATAAAGTGAAGACGCCAGTTGCGACCGGTTTTGGCGTGGTCAGAACTTACGAATATAAAGAAGGGAGGAGGATTCAGAAAAAAGGGCCGGCGGAGAGCAGAGGAGGTTTCAGGAGGCAGAGAGAGGAGGAGAAAGAGAGAGAGACGCAGAGAGGAGGGGAAGAGGCATTCAGTAAGAGAAATGTAGAGATAGAGACATAGTGTTAGATTGAACTAGTGTAGCAAGAGATCGTACAGAAATTGTTACCAAGAGCTTTTGTATTACTGAATATTGTGAACGCTGCTTAAATACTGCTTGTAGAATTATGAGAATTATGATATTGTGATTTTGTGAGATTTCGTACTACTATGATGAAAATAATGAAATGTGTATAATCTTGCCTATGCCTATCATTACAAGTGAGTTATCAGCTATACGTATTGATCATATTGATATTATTTGTCAAATTAAAATGAATCAGTGAAATGTTCATGAGAAATCTTCTATTGCCATGTATGTGAAACTTCGACGTGTGATGTACCAAGGTGAGATGTGATGATAATAGAACATTCAATAATAACAATAATAATGAACAATATAAATGAACTAAAACTGTGTTATAGTTTCATACCGGACAGTTGAGTACCGAAGTGGATAGTGCACTAGCCTCTCATGGCGAAGATCGGAAGGGGGGAGGGAGGGATGAGAATACAGCCGAATGGGCCCCATTCACCCACCTGTAGAAATGGGTACCCGACTTCTACTGGAGTTGGGGAAGGAAAGGCGGCCAGGCGTGATGCTGACCACATCACCCTCTAGTGTGCTGACAAGTCAAGGAAAATATGGGCACTAACACCATATCCCTATGGGCATCTAAGGCATGACAGGGTGACCTTTAACTACTTACCACGTTCCACAGCTCCTCCCTCTTTCTGGTTATTTCTTTAGCTTCTGGAAAACTGTGGTCGAGATGGAGTAACAAAACTCAGTAATAAAACATAATACTAATGTCATCATTATAACAGATAATCTAATAATATGGCTCGACTTCTGATAATCTCTGACTAAATTGAAAGGGGGGGGGGTAGTGAATGAAAGTAACTTTACTATAAGATCTATGCAGTCCAAGTTGGGCTACTGACAGTGCCCATCCTTGGCTTATATGCTTGGACTAGTCTCTAAGAAACCTCCTTGGCTTATAATGCTTGGACTCTAAGAAATCTCCTTTGGTTGTAATGCTTGGATTGTTCTCTGAGGAACCTCCTTGGCTTGTAATGCTTGGACTATTCTCTAAGAAACCTGCTAGACTTATAATGCGTGGACTATTCTCTAAGAAACCTCCTTCGCTTATAATGCTTGTATTAGTCTCTAAGAAACCTCCTTGGTTTATAATGCTTGGATTAGTCTGTAAGAAACCTGTCTTTAAATAAGCACATTTGCCTACCTACCCATCGATAAATCTTTCTTATATCTGTCTTACTACCTATCTGCTTACCGGTATGTTTAAGAGAACATTTATTTTTTGCAATTCATTATATTTATGCCCAAAATTGACTTTCATACAATAAAACTATTTAAATTATTGTTACATTCTTTCTACAACTCGGCCTAGTTGGCTGGCCCGGTTAGGCGCTCCATCTATTAATCTGGTCCCAACAGTGGGGAGTTCTTCTGGTCCACCACACCAAAGGACCTGGGATCCATCCTGCCTCTAAAAATAGGTACCAGAGAAATCTGGTAAGAGAAATGCCGCCACACGTGAAAATCACCATATCACACATTCATGTTTTGAAGGTCTTGGAAATATGGGCCTAACACCGTATCTCCACATTAGGGAACGCTGTAAACCAGCCCCCCCCCCCCCCCCCCCCCAGTGGCGACCAAGTTAAGGTCACGGAGGTTTTGTGGGTCAGGTGGAGAAGATAAGTTGACGAAAGTTTTTAAAGAACGAAGAAAAAGAGGTAATATGTTTAAAAAAAAACGTTTAAAAAAGTAGGGAAATCTCACTTCTTTGTTTTCGATCATCATCATCATCATCATAATGTGCTTTCTCCTGAACGAATGTTGGCGTTAATGAATCTCCAGTTCCCTCGCTTCCTTGTCTTGATGGTGCTCTCAGACAGGCTGTGTCCTGTATGTTCTCGTAAGTTATCTTCCCATCTACATTTCTGTCTTCCTGATGCTGTTTTTCCTTCTAGTATGATCTTCAGTATATTGTTATGTCTTTTGATATGACCAAAATATTTGTATTTTGTTCATCTAAATTTAAAAAAAAACATCTTTGAGTTCATATTACACTTGGAGCTATTCTAAAAATTGCGCATTTGTGCTTTTCATTCTCCATGTTGTACGACCTAGTTTTCTGTAAGACTACATTTTTGCTGCGTCAATCTTTCCCTCCATCTGTTTGCTTAGAGTCCGGGTATGGTCGAAATCAACATTAAAATAACAGCAAGCACAATAACCGTTCATTGATTTTTTTTTCCACTCGTATTTTATTCTTTATGTTCTGAGTGTTTCATAAGTTTGAGAATGTTGGATTAATTAAGAAGTGACATTGCACATAATTGTTCGTGATTAGTGTCACATACGTCATGTTGAAGACAAATCATATTAGTTACTTTAAAAATATTGAATTGCATTATTTTTATTTAT
The DNA here is from genome assembly GCA_009760885.1 of Achatina immaculata. NCBI lineage: Eukaryota > Metazoa > Mollusca > Gastropoda > Stylommatophora > Achatinidae > Lissachatina > Lissachatina immaculata. Next base: position 85,077,875 of record CM019691.1, on the reverse strand, counting down.
TTATTTATTTATTATTATTATTATTATTATTATTATTATTATATCGTGCTGGTCTAAGATTCCGCTCATAAAATATTTGTAACCGCTGCTGTAACTTTTGAAAATTATATTTCAACTGCATCTTTCAAGCTTAAATGTAGAGTATAAGAAAAGACATGACAAAATTTGAAGGAAAAATGATACGTATTTTTTTCAGTCTGTTGACAAATATGTAGTTAAATGGGTTTGTATAGTTTGTTTTCCTGACCATTTCTGTGTACTTGACAATATTGCCTATCATACTTTTCATACTGTTGATGATACGTTTGCTATTGATTCCTGAGTCAGTGCACGTGTTATATCTGTGTTGCATTCGCTGAACCGCTCACAATAGACCGGAGCACAGATGCGGGGGAAATCCCCGGGGGGATTCCCACGGACGTCACGCGTTCTTGTGTCAAATTGTGAGCATTCAATGTGATCTTTCCTGTTTCCGTTAATTAATTTCCGCGTCGATGGGAAATTTATTTCAGAAGAGAACAGTTTTAAGATAAACTATTGATGTGCTAGTCGAGTTCAGCAATAAGAAAGAACAAATGTTCTTTTTTTTTTTCTTGTTTAAATTATCGGTTGGAGGACTTTAAAATTGGGTCCTGTAACTGGGTAGAACAGGATCCTGAAAAGCCAAGCTGGACACCGAGAAGAGTTATGTCCCCCTCCCCTCATCCAGATGTAGAAAGGAATTCTCATATGTGTTCTTATAAGGAGAAAATTGGGTCACGGGGGAAAAGGAAAGTTTTTTTTTGTTTTGAACCTTACGGCAGTTAGGATTCCTCCTGGTAGACTTTGGGCGTGAAGCAGTTCCTAGCAACTTTGCTTGAAGCAGAAACAATTAAGCGCTCGCCGGGAATATATCGCTCTTAAAAAAGGAAAACAACAAACGAAGCTGTAGAGGTGAACAGACAGAACTGCAAAAATAAGATTTTTAAGGGCATGCATCTTTCCCATCGCAACATATGCCTGTTAGACCTGGACACTTAACAAAACAGCTGGGAAACACATAAATGCCCTTGAATGTAAATGCTACAGAAGAGTTCTTCAAATATCATGGACACAAAAAAAGAAAAAATATAAACATACTACAAGAACTTAATATTGAAGAAGTCTGGCAAGTAAAGAGGATTAAACAGAGAAAACTTCAATATTTTGGACACATTAAACGTCATGAGAATTTACAGAAGACAGTCTTGGAAGAATACATAATCGGAAATTGGAAGAATACATAATCGGAAAAAAAGAACGAGGAAAACCAAGGTGAAGATGGCTGCAAAACATCGTTGATAACATGCAAATGGATGCATCAGCAGCAGGGCATCTTGCTTACAACCGATAGGCCTACAGGAGAGGTAGTAGGGAGGCAAAGTTCCGTAAGGGACATGCAAATAACTGACTGACTTGCAAATAATTCCGGAGACTTTTATCTGTAATATTACACATTAATGATGCTTTTATACTAGTCAGTTGCATTACTTTAACACGATCTCATTTATTGCGGACAAGGAAAAACGTAAATTTATCAGTTTTTTCCCAAACAATAATTAATAATAACATTTACATGTGCAGATTCATATTTGAAAGTATCCGACATGCCTAAACGTAATAACATAATATTGCACAGCTTTGACTTTTGTAAATCGGAACGACACCGACTTTATAGGTTACAAAAAATCTTTATACTGTAACACTATATAACTACATACGACGGGCGAATGCTACGTTCTCGGCGTAAGGTACAACGGAATATTTGTGGACAACTTTTTTGAATTATTTCTCAACATAGTCCCCTTGCAAGTTTATGCATTTAGTCCAGCGATCCTGGAGCATACGGGTCCCTTCTTTGTAAAAGTCATCATCTTGTACCAGTAGAAAGTGGTCTGCAGCATGAATGGCGTCATCATCTGAAGCAACATACGACCACTGAGCTCCTTTTTTAGTTTGGTAAACAGGTAATAGTCCGAAGGGGCCAAATCTGGAGAATAAGGAGAATGTTCAAAAAGCTGGAAGCCGCATTCATGAATGGCAGACTTGTGAACTGGAGCATTGTCTTGATAAAAGATGACTCCTCTCGTCAATTTCCCTCAGCGCTTTTCCTTCAGTTTGACCCGCAGTTGCTTCACAAGATTAGCGTAACATGCCCTAGTGACCGTTCTGCACTTTTGAAGATAATCTACCAATAGCACACCTTCTGAATCCCAAAAGATGGAAGCCATCACTTTGCTTGCAGACAGAACCACTCTTTCTTTCTTTGGAGGTGGGAATCCATGATGTTTCCACTGCTTTGACTGTTCTTTGGTTTCTGGCTGAAAATAATGAACCCAAGTCTCATCCATAGTCACAAATTGGTGAAGAAACTTTTCAGGATCTGCAGAAAAATGGCCAAGATTGTCTCTTGACATGTTGAGACGCTGTCGTTTGTTATCAGCTTCAAGAAGTTTCTGGACCCATCGAGCAGAGACCTTTGTCATTTGAAGATCATTGTGAATAATGGCATGAACACGTGCCTGGGAGATGCCCAACTCAGTAGCAATGTACCGCTCATTTAGTCGTCGATCCTCCATTATCATGTCATGGATTCTGCCGATGGTTTCGTCGGTGGTTACCGTTCTTGGTCTTCCTGGACGGGGATCATCTTCCAGACTCTCCCTGTTTAAATTGCGCTGCCCATTTCTTCACTGTGCTGTAAGAAGGGGTACTCTCCTTTGGAGTCTCTACCATGTCCTCATGGATCTCCTTCGATGATAAGCCCTTGATGCAGAGGTAGCGAATGACTGCTCGATGAGAAATTTTATCCATTTTCTCAATTGATGCCACCCCTTACCACTTCAGTAGCCTGTAAAAAAAATTGATTGCATTTAATTTCTTGAAACTTGTTTATTCTTACATTAACCGGATCTACAAATGCACCTAATATCAACTCTGTGTGTTCAAGTATTTGTACCTTATGCCGAGAACTTATCAATCAACCCTTATATCGTGACATTTTCATCAGGTTGTTAGTAAAGAAAAGAATAGCATTAAAAAGTATGACAATAACATGACGTAAACTGATAATTGAGAATGTTAACCAGGCGACATAATATAGAAATAAGTAGAGGCAACACGAGCTGTGAGATGGCAACAACAACAACAACAACAACAAAACTGCTGAGAATAAGCACAAACTGTGAGATTTAATTTAAGAATGGGATAGCACAAATGTACAAAGTTTATAATATAAACTAGTGGTTTTTAACCTCGGACCATGGAATCCCAGAGAAGTGATTGCTTTAACCGGCAATTACCGGTAAATTACCGATTAAATAAAAAAAAGAGAGATAAAAACCAGAACTTGTGGAGACAGTCGGTTACCGCAGCCAGTTTATATCATATAGTAAAAAGCAAGCAGTGAAATCGGTTGGAGGATAATCAGGCCAGGAGCATGATGATTGTCAATTTTTATGGAGCGAGTTTTTTCTTTTGCTTTATATTTGAGCGTTTTGTGAATATTAAATCTCGTCGCACATAGAGTACGAAAAATTCGGACACGCGTTCGGTGATGCGTGTAAAGTGTAAAGTTTAATTTTACATTAAAAGTATGAGGTGCTGAATTTTGTATTGACAAACCGGCAGTTCTGATAGTACTTTCTGCAAAGTAGAAGGCAGGTACAGTTCTACCGGAGTCAAAAGCTCCTACCACAGAACGCTGTTCCAGAGTGTCCACTTAAGGATTTTTTTTGGGGGGGGGGGCAGTGATTAGCAAATGGATTAGACTCGATTTAGAAAGAAAAGTCTTAGCACCATCTGGGTTATATCTATTGCTTTACTTTCAGTGAGGCATGTACAAAAGTTCTCAAGCCGGAAAAGGGGTCAACGGCCAACAAAAGGTCAAGAACGAATGGTACAAACCTTCACCTATACCATGAACGCAGTTCTCAGAGAATGCTTGGCGGTTTCAAAGTTGTATCTATTATGATAGTTATTGGGTTTCTTCAATTTTGCCATCTTGAGACTGGAAGTAGTAAAGATCTGAACTGGAATAAACTAGTTTATGAACAAACTCTCCATTTATCTTTGGCCACACAAAAAAGACAGATTTCTTCTATACCTCTCAAAAAGTAAAAATAAAAAGAGAAAAAATTAGATTTTAGTTGAATTTTCTCATCCTCTGAAAATGTCTCCCATCAGGGCCTTGTAAAAGATAAAAATGTTTTAATTTCGATACTTTTATTAGCGCTGTTGATGGAATTCTCTGGTTCAAATTATTATTTTAGCAACTATTAAAAAAACGAGGCTTCCACACAGTAAAGTGATAAAACACGATGTTGTTTGGTTCTCATCAGCTAGTACGTAGGCCTAGCTATCTTCACTCTCCACGTCTCTCAATCCTCCGTGTCTCAGATCAAATAGATGGCTGTTTTCCTGCCAAACCATGCAGTCAGGCCATCCAGGTATATCTGTCTTCTCCACCTCTCTGTCTTTTGCTATTTATCTTTCCAGCCATGACCAGTTCTTCGCGTCTTTCACGTCTGCTGATGTGTCCGAGAAACTAACTTTGATTGTGTTTTCTTACGTAAAGAACTAGTGTTAGATATTTCTTTGCCTGCTGTAATACTTCTTCACTTGCCTTTCTGACTGTCCATGGTGTGCGAAGCATCCTTCTTAAGAACCACATTTCAGTAGCCTTTATTCTTCAATCGTTTATTCACAGTCCAACTTGCGTAAAGTAGAACAGGTTCTATATAGCATCTTAGAATTCTCTTTCTTATTGTCAGTGACAGTTTCTGATTTGTTAATATGTTCTTCATTTTTCCAAAAGCTGCCTTTGACATTGCTGTTCTGGTTCTGATTTCTTCAGTGCACCTGCCATCTGATGTACCTAAGTATTTTTATCTACTGATCTATCTTAATATCTTCCCCTGCGCTATATTTCTGCATTCTGGTATTTTCGTTTTCTTGGATATCACCATTACTTTTATTTTACTGATGTTTGACTCTCTCCTCTTTTTCTGCTTTTATCTATGACTGTCTAGGGTTTTTTTTGTAAGGCATTCCTGCTCTCCGCTAGCATTACTGTATCATCTACATATCTAATGGTGTTTACTTTCGTGTTCGAAAGAATGGGAAGATAAAATAACCGACTGAAAGCCATAAAAAAGGCAAATGGATTAAACATCACCCTGCAATAGAAACATATCACGAATACTATAAACTCTTATTTCCTGAACAAGCTACAATCTTTCGACGGAGAACAGGACATTGCGGGCTGAGGCACCTTCTATACCAGAAGCTGAAAATTGGCTCTATAAACCTGTGTGGCTGCTGAAAAGAGCAACGAACAGCACATCACATCCTCCAGAGTTCCCAGTTACACAACCTAATCAGGTAAAGGACATGGGCAGACCCAAACTTCCTACAGGAGAAGCTCTAAGGTGATGCTAGAAACTTGAGACGAAACTCCACCGTTTGTCGGCAAGATTAATTTCTATATCTAACCGAACGACGAAGAAGAAGTACGGACGAAATTCTAGTAAACTTTCTATAGTTTCCAATCTGAATATATTCACTGTCCTGTACATATATTTCTGGATAGCTGAATTCTGTGCTTACGTAAATGTACGTGTATAAGATGATTACCGTAACTGTCATCACTTCATACAGTACGTGCCTTATACGGCACTAGTTGACACTGAATTGTATATTCTCTTTGCACCAGTGTTCTGAATACTGAATTATCCTGAATTAATTACACACTGTCTTCAGACTCAGATTCACTCCCAGATTCTTTCTAGCCTTATGTTGACATAAACAGATGCGGAAGACCAAGCCAGATCAGCGTGACAAATTGATATTACGTTTATTCGATGGACTTGATGGTAATGAAGATGGTGACGAAGTGCTGACTGCCGGCAGGTTGCCCTGCCATATGGCAAGTCCATTCATACGTTCTAAACATTCAAATAACTAACTAAAACGAGATATTGCATCTTCTCGACAGTAACATGAAATCCATCCACACAGCTTCACATTCAGACGTAGACCAACTGCAACTCAACAGGTTTTCCCACAATTCACCTGTCACTGGAAATTTACTTCACGTGACCTTCTAGAAAAATCTCAAACGACACCTACTCCGGAAGCCCAAAAGAGAAAATCACAAGGGCAACAAATGCACTTACAGTAATAGCAAATAGTTATCTCCCTTATTCTGTTATACACTTTCAACACTACCACATCATCGACGTAGACGTAGATTTTTTCCTGCCCACAGGTAAGTGAGGCTAAGAGAAATTTTCAGCCCATCTGTTTTATGAATCCCTTCTCTTCTCAGTCTCATCGCTCTTGCGTTTTTGAATTCTGGGCTAAAGGTTCATCTCTAGAACCAACCTGTGGGGTTTTTTTTTCCTTATGGGGTTCTGTCAAAGACTTATCTTTATCATTTGTTACATCTTTTTTTCAGGACAAATTTATGGCTGGAAATGATATATTTATATGCGTGAATTCATAACACAATACTTCTAATATACTCTTTTCAGCGAATGTTCGACCCAAGATATTTGAAAGGTAAAATTCCTATTGCATGCACGATAAGTGACGAGATAAGTATATACTCGTGTCCCTTACGTGATAATGTGAGTTTATACACGCTCAGGTAAAGTGTCGGTACACCTGTGTTTGCGTATGCGCGTAGCCAAGTAATTTAGCTCTGCTATCCGCAGATCGATTCCATTAACTTTTTTAGATTTACGTGCTCCGTTCATTTCAAGCCCAGCAAACCTTGATACTCTTGGAGTAGAAAATAAAATTACATTTGGAGAGGATTCAAGATGCTTCATTAAGTGTCGAGTTGCAACAATTTCACACGAGTTCATTTTAATTTAGCAGGCCCCTTAAAGTCATCTCTGACCATACGATGACGCGCCCTTGGAGCAAGACCAGTTTTTCATCTATATTCTGCTTAGTGTTTCCATTCTGTGCTCTCTCACATATGCTTGATGTAGGTAGCTCTATTCATTCTTTCGAAACTGTTGACTGAGGATCAGTTCGGCACAATGCGTCCTTAGATGATGCTGAGTTTATTTCTAGTGCCCTCCTTATCTTGCTTATTTATCTCTGAACCAATGATGTTTGGTTCATTTCTAGAGTCCTCATATCTTACTTACATACCTCTCAACCAATTACGTTGAGTATTTTTTAGTGTCACCATATCTTATTTACATACTTTTCAATCAATGAATTTAGGTTTCTTTCTGTGTCCACATATGTCGCTTACATACTTTTGAACCAGTGATGTTGGGTTTCTTTCTGGTGTTCTGATATCTCATTTTCATGCATCTGAAACATGTCAGATACGGGCATTCAGCGTTATTTTTCCAAATGTCAAAACTCTGTAAAAACTGCCTTTAAGTCTGTAAAAACTGCCATTAAGTCTGTAAAGGCTGCCTTTAAGAATGCTGTTTGCTGCTCATGACCACGCTAATGTATTCTGATCAGTCTACGTAAAGTGCACACGCGTGAAATGATGCATTGAAACGTGAAATTATTCACAAGTAAATTGTTGGTATCTAAAATGACATGGCTATTTTAGAACTGCCATGTTGATCTTTTATTTGCTCAGTCATTATAATCGTTTTCCAAACCCCCTTTTCAAAGCTAAACATGTTGCTCCGGGTTGCGAGAGTCACGACCTGGCACGGCAGAGGTTAGGCGTAAATTGCGAGAAGTCGATAACAGTTTGGCGAGCGGTCGACACCCTGCAGCCATGAGTCGAACATTGAAGAATGTGAAGGGTCGGGAACGGGTAGGGATTCCTGAATTTTAAAAAAAAACGTCTAAATATTTGATTCACTGCAGCCAATAGGAGTCTTTGTTTAAACGTTAGAGTTCTTCTGGAACGTTCTTGGAGCACACTTAAGTGAGATATGTTCGAACTGTAACGTGGAAAAAATATGTCGAAAATAGTTGTTTACAACTGTTTTAGAATGTTGGTTTTGCGTATTTGTCTTGTTTTTCTTTAAATTTCCCAGACGCTGCTGTTGAGATTGTAATTCTTTTTTTCTTTTTGTACTTCTTTTTTTTTCTTTTACTCATATGTGTGTTTGTGTGTGAGAGGGGTCTGTCTGTGTGTGCGAGCGTGTGAGGAAGTCCAACTCTATTTTTTGCGAAGACACTTTTTTTTCAACGGTCTCATTTACTGGACTATGAAGGTTCATTATACTATACTGAATTTAATTACACGTTTCATTATGCAGTGTATAGTAAATTATCTCTTATTCATGGAGAGCTCTGAATTATGAACTACATACCTGGTCATGCTGTTTTGAATAGTAAAACATTTGCATTGTGAAACCTTTTTTTTTTATTTTATTGAAATACGAGTATGCGAAGGGTGATTGATACATTCTCGGCATAAGGTACAAATACTTGAAGCACACAGTTGATATTAGGTGCATTTGTAGATCCGGTTAATGTAAGATTAAGCACCACGTTTCAAGAAATTAAATGCAACCAATTTCTTTTTTACAGGCTACTAAAGTGGTAAGGGTGGCAGAAATTGAGAAAATGGATAAAATTTCTCATCGAGCAGTCATTCGCTACCTCTGCATCAAGGGCTTATCATCGAAGGAGATCCATGAGGACATGGTAGAGACTCCAAAGGAGAGTACCCCTTCTTACAGCACAGTGAAGAAATGGGCAGCGCAGTTTAAACATGGAAGGGAGAGTCTGGAAGATGATCCCCGTCCAGGAAGACCAAGAACGGTAACCACCGACGAAACCATCGGCAGAATCCATGACATGATAATGGAGGATCGACGACTAAATGAGCGGTACATTGCTACTGAGTTGGGCATCTCCCAGGCACGTGTTCATGCCATTATTCACAATGATCTTCAAATGACAAAAGTCTCTGCTCGATGGGTCCCAAAACTTCTTGGAGCTGATAACAAACGACAGTGTATCAACATATCAAGAGACAATCTTGGCCATTTTTCTGTAGAGCCTGAAAAGTTTCTTCACCAATTTGTGACTATGGATGAGACGTGGGTTCATCATTTTCAACCACAAACCAAAGAACAGTCAAAGCAATGGAAACATCATGGATCCCCACCTCCAAAGAAAGCAAGAGTGGTTCTGTCTGCAGGCAAAGTGATGGCTTCCATCTTTTGGGATTCAGAAGGTGTGCTATTGGTAGACAATCTTCAGAAGGCCAGGACATTCACTGGGGCCTACTACGCTAATCGTGCGAAGCAACTGCGGGTCAAATTGAAGGAAAAGCGCTGAGGGAAATTGACGAGAGGAGTCATCTTTTATCAAGACAATGCTCCAGTTCACAAGTCTGCCATTCATGAATGCGGCTTCCAGCTTTTTGAACATCCTCCTTATTCTCCAGATTTGGCCCCTTCGGACTATTACCTGTTTACCAAACTAAAAAAGGAGCTCAGTGGTCGTATTTTGCTTCAGATGATGACGCCATTCATGCTGTAGACCACTTTCTACTGGTACAAGATGATGACTTTTACAAAGAAGGGACCCGTATGCTCCAGGATGGCTGGACTAAATGCATAAACTTGCAAGGGGACTATGTTGAGAAATAATTTTAAAAAGTTGTCCACAAATAATCCGTTGTACCTTATGGCGAGAAGTTATCAATCACCCCTCGTACATGCTCCAATACGTTGTGTTTTGAAATATACGTACATGCTCCCTAATGTTCTGTATTGAAATATACATGCTCCCTGGTGTTCTGTATTGAACTATATGTGCTCCCTAATGTTCTGTATTGAAATATACATACTCCCTGATTTTCTGTATTGAAATATACATACTCCCTGATGTTCTGTATTGAACTATACATGCTGTAGAGTTCTGTAATGAAATATGCGCTTATGAGCTTTGTCAAGAAATGAATCAGTTATCGAACACAACTTACAATGAATGATTTAGTATGAGATATTCACATCTGGATTACGTTTGTTCTTTGATATTTTATATTGAACGATCAGTTCATGTTCTATTTTGTTAGAATTATGCATTTCAGAAAATGTATTGTAACAATAATAATAATAATAATATGATATTATAATAAATAGGATATAGGGTGGTCCGTTGGTTCAGTATAAAATATGTGTCATGGCTTTTCTACGTCAAACATTTCGAACTTTTTTTTTCGTATTTATTTGTGGTTGTATTTTGCCAAATATTGTTCTGTTATGAAACCTCCCCCCCCCCTTTCCACCTACGTGAAAACCGTTGCGAGCATTATCAGAGCGATCTAAGCCACGTTTCATTACGTGTGATACAGCAAAGCGCCACGTGCTGCCTAGCAACGCAAAACACGTTTATCAGCAGTCCCTGGTTGCTGCGGAAGTCCCCCAATTTTATTGGCGCTAACCTGTGCAACAAAAAAAGAAAGAAACTGGAACAGCACTCATAAATGAACTGAGTAAACACGAAAGATTTCAGGGGCTACAGGCTGATTCGTTAATCTCAGGGATATTGTATTTTGCTGAAAATAACAGCAGCCCATGAGCGCCTTCCTCGTTTCCGCTTTTTAAGTCTTTGGTCCTAGAAACAAAATACTGGAAACTTATCGTAGGCTTAGGGAAAAGGGATGTGCATCGCTCTAGGGGCCTTTTGAGGGCTTGTGGGGGAGGGGGAAGACAGAGAGACAGAAAGAGAGAAGAAAGAGAGAAAGACAGAGAAACAGAAGGAAAGAAATAGAGAGAGAGAAAGGAAGAGAGAGAAAAGAACAGAAGGAGAGAGAGAAAGTGAGAAAAAAGAGAGAGAGAAAGACACAGAGGAGAGGATGAGAGAGGGAGAGAGAGAGGAAGGGAGGGAGATGATAGCTAGTTTAAAAAAAAGGCTAAATAATTATGGTAGGGGGTCGAGTAATAGATTTGAACTAAGCACAAACTTCTTGTCGGAGACCTTGTCTTGTTGGTATTACTTCTCGACCACAATAAATCTGGAGATTTTCGTCCCGACAAAATGTTACTTTTGTCAGGATTTCAAATGGAGTTCCTAAACTAATCTCTCAGACCGTGTCTGCAAACGGTCTGCAAATGCTCGCAGTATATTCACCGAAAGTCTCATATAGATCTTGTAAGAAATTCATGCATTCATTCATTCATTTGCATGTCCCTTGCGGAACTTTGCCTCCCAAACAGCACTCCTGTAGGCCTCTCGGTTGTGAGCAAGATGGCCTGCTGCTGTTGCATCCATTTCCAGATCGTCAACGATGTCTTGCAGCCATCTTCGTCTTGGTCTTCCTCTTTTTCTTTTTCCCATTATGTATCCTTCCAATACGGTCTTCTCTAAATTATCATGACGTTTAATGTGTCCAAAATATTTCAGTTTTCTCTCTTTAATCCTCTTTACTAGCCAGCCTTCTTCAATATTAAGCTCTTGTAGTATAGATATATTTGTTCTTTTTTGTGTCCACGATATTTGGAGAACTCTTCTGTAGCATTTACATTCAAAGGCATTTATGTGTTTCTCAGCTGTTTTGTTAAGTGTCCACGTCTCACAGGCATATGTTGCTATGGGAAAGATGCATGCCCTTAAAAATCTTATTTTTGTGGTTCTGTCTGCTCCTCTCCACAGATTCTTTATTTGTTTTACTTTCTGAAGAGCGATAGATATCCTCCTTTTAATTTCCCTCACTGTTTCTCCATTATTAGTTAGTAGCGATCCAAGATATTCAAAACTCTCCACTTCTTCCAGGTTTTCCTCATTGATACATATTTCAGTTGCCTTGTTTGTTTTGTCAGTTGTCATCAATTTAGTTTTCTTTGCATTAAGATAGAGGTTCTGCTCTTCGCTGTTCTTGCGGACTGACATAATTAGTTTTTCCATTCCTTGTAAGAAATTACGCACCGTTATTTTAGATTGTGTGTGTGTTACGTATGTGTGTGTTTGCTAATGCTATATTCAATATACTGACTTGTTAAATTATCTATTTTTAAGCTAGTATTTTGTAATATCTTCCTCACACTTGTCTTGTTGTTGTTGTTGTTTTTTGCATGTTGAACAGCCTCATGTTGCTGGTGCCTTCTCGTGGCGCGACAGTTTGCGTACCCTGACCACCCCAAGAGCTAAGCCAGGTGGAGTTTTACTCCTGGCAGGTTCAACAAAGCTGGGAATATCTGCTGCGTGTAGGGGCATTGAAATCTCGTAGCATTATCAGTATTATATGTTTATGGGTTTCTCTCCTACTCTCTCTCTCTCTCTCTCTCTCTCTCTCTCTCTCTCTCTAACATGTAAAATTCTTTTTAATTTCATAATAAAAGACATCATAGATCAGGGGCAGAGTGATTCAGATTATATAATTGTTGGAGGTATGACCATCAGAAAGACAGAAACATACAAATATCTAAGCACAACTCTCAACAGTTGCAACACAGTAAGGGTGGAAATTAAAAATAGAGTACAGATAGGGAATAAAGTATACTTTGCCTTGCACACACCTGTTAAAATCCAAAATCCTGTCCCCAAAACACCAAAATAACTGTCTACACAACTATAATAAAACCAGCCATCATCTATGGATCAGAAACATGTAGTACAACAAAGAAAAATGAACACCAACTGCAGGCCTTTGAGAACAAGATCATAAGAAGAAACTTTGGACCCATAAAGGATACCAAAGCTGGGAATGGAGAGCTAGAAAAACACTTAACTTAACATCTTATTTAAATCACAGGTGATTATAAACGTCTTGAAACTGAACAGATTACTCTGGCTGTGTCATATAGAAAGAATGGAAGAGATCAGACAAACGAAAATGATGTATGTACAAGAGGCAAAGGAAACAAGGCCTAAAGGTAGACCAAGACAAATGTGGAGATATAAAATAGAAGAGGATATACAAGAAATTCGTGTCATCAAGTTTAGGAATACGGAGGAACAGAGGTGAATTTTATCTACCTCAGTGAGTGTTTAATGCCTCGAAAGCGGAGGAAGAATAAATTGTCCACTGAAGCCATTTTGCAGGAAATTTCAGCTTAAAAATAATAAGAAAAAAAATCTCCGTCCTATGCTGCTGACAAGATTGTGTATTATTCAGTCACGATCGTTTTAGTCTGAAAAAATGTGCAGACCGTCCTGGAACTTGTTTGGAAAGTCCTTCGTCTTGCCAAGGGCAGCACAGCGTTTTATTAAAATTAATTGCATGAGAAAATCATTTGTTTCCAGAAATAAAGTAAGGAGAGGAGAAAGGTTAACGTGCCATGTCAGACCTGGGATAGCTGTCATTAAACCTGACTATAACGCAAATGGCTGTTCTCAAAACAGGGAATTAAGAGGCGGCAGATTTGCATAAAACCGTGTAACTTTTGAAAGACGAATGGGATATCAGGCAAAATAAATTATCCAGATAATGAGGTGTCCGCCTGAACAAACACTTTGGGAGGTTGGTAATAAATTGTCGCAGCCTCGTCCAGTGAGTTTCTTGTTGTTCAGTGAGTTTTTGATGATTTGTATTCTCTTTTTCTTTTTCTTTTGTAAAGTAAAATGTAAATATTTGTCTTTCGATGATCTAGAATTAAATACAAGTGGGGCATAGAATTTGAACAACAGTCATGCTCTGATGAATGTGCCTGAGTGAATAAATACGCGCACTGGAAAGTTTTTCGTCGCGAAATTCAGACAACGATTACGTAAATCTAGATAGGAACTAGTTAAAATGACACGCACCTTGACGAAAACTAATCAATCCACGCGTCTAATACAAACTGATTAAAGCATAAATAAGTAAGTATACACATCTAATACAAACTGATTAAAGCATAAATAAGTAAGTATACACATCTAATACAAACTGATTAAAGCATAAATAAGTAAGTATACACATCTAATACAAACTGATTAAAGCATAAATAAGTAAGTATACACATCTAATACAAACTGATTAAAGCATAAATAGCAAAGTATACACATCTAATACAAACTGATTAAAGCATAAATAGCAAAGTATACAGACCGTTCAATGTGTGTTGCATATACAACTTTATTGTGCAGCTGGTCAGTGAAGTGGTTGTCCCGTATAAATGATGGCTACCTGCTGAACACCCTTTTTTTCCTGTTTGTTTACTCGCCGTCCCTCTTAAACAGGCATCTTGACCCACATGTGTTAAGTAAGTATGTGCATGCGTGTGTGTGTGAGTAGACAGGTGGATATTCCCCGCTTCTTCTCGACCTCCCCTTTACATCAAACAAAAGAAAAGACGCGTTTACGAGTGCTGACATTGGCAAGACGCTGTGACTATGCTATTTCTGTTCTTGGACCAGGCTATGTCGGCGGCAGTGGAATGGTTAGTTGCTCATGACTGAGAAGAATTTGCTTCCCAAAGAATGTGTTCAACTGTTAAGCCAGTCAGCTGTGACATGCTTAACGTGGCTTTACTGTCCAGGGCATGCGGGAGTACATGGCAATGATGTTGCAGACAGACTTGCTGGACAGGTTAAAATAAACAGCAGACTGTCAATAGACAAGAGGAACATTGCTAGGGCTGTACTGGACAGACTGCAGGAAAATGAAGAGCGGGAATGGACGAACACTGTAGCTGTGAGGAGATTGCTGGAGCTAGGACAAAATAAAGGTGCTGGCAGGAAATCTGAACTGTGTGGCAGAAACTGCATCGTAAACAACCAACATTTGACAGGAACTATTAGCAAACGTACTCTTGGATGGATGCTGCGGCATGCGGCGGATCATTTATAGGGTTGTCCCGAATGCTGTGAAGCATTCTGAACTTTGAACTTTGTTCTCGGATTCACTGATCATTTTTTTATGTGGAGGGGGGAGGGTAGGGGAGATGGGGGAAGGGGGTGAGTCTATAAAAAATTTTAAAATCTAAAACTTCACTTTTGATTTACACGAAACAAAAGATATTACTGGTTCTTGTAAAAAGCTAACTATTACTTCTTGTAAAAAGACACTGCTGCTTCTTGAAAAAAGACACTGCTGTGTCTTGTAAAATGATACTGTTGCTTCTTATTTAAAATAGCGGCTAAATGCTTTACCAAGGATCTATACAGGATCGTTCACATAATATATCAATGCCTGTCACACGACTAAAATACATAACCCGCTGAAATCGATTTTGGCTGCAGCAATTTACATTATTCTTTAATAAACTCACATAGGACACAAACAGACGTTTTACAGAGGGAGTTGCGAACCAAATCGTGTTCTTTAATGGGATACTTTTGAGAAACGCCCTTTTAAAATATGTTCGCCATCTTTATCGCTTCCTACAAGAAGTGCACAGAGTTGCTTCAGGCCATTTGTTTTACAATAAACACTATTTCTAACGAGACTGAGAGTGAGCACTTCCATAAACATCCAAAATAACAGCCAGAAGCAAGCCTGGTAATGTAACAACCCTCATCTTGGAGAAATAAAAATGTTTCCTGAAGGTCACAGAAAGATTTAAAGGAATTCTAAACGACAAAACGATGAAACTGAAAGGCATCTTCTGAAAAAGGTTGAACAAAAAGGAATACGTCGTATGTTGAAACAAATCTTAAGAGTATTCTAAATACAGGAAAAAAGAAATATTTGTACATCCACTCACAAATTTGTATAATACAAATCTTTCGCTTCATGGTACAAAGCTAGTAAGAATTTAAAAATGTGTACCTGAAACTATAACATGAAACTAGCTTTATGTAACAACATTGTCTGTTTTTTTGTTATTGTTGTCCAAGTAGCATCAAACGTTTCTAGAAGACCATATGTGCATGTTTGTATCTCAGACTAGATACCCGTGGCAAACTGAATTTAAGCGACGGAATTTCTGTATCATGATCTCGGGTGTCACGATTTCAGACATATTATAGACTCTGCTACTCAAGCACTTTTGTTTGGAGGTGTACAATAGCTGAGTGGATAGTGCGCTGTTTCTCTTGGCAAAGCGGTTTCTCGTCCTGCCGGAGTCCGTGGTTCTCTTGTCATTTTTCTTTCTCCCACGTCTAAAGTGCTTTATGAACAGATCTTCTAACGCTAATCATAGGACGCAGTACTACATCACTTTACTGAGTGAAAACGTCGTTGCTTATCGTGTGAAAAAAATTTACATATATTATTCACACGCTTGTTTCAACTTTAGGTTTATCCTTGTGAACCTTAAGAGACAAGAAAATGTGGCAGGTCAACATCTTTTCACCTGGGTGCTCTTTACTTGAGGAGGGTGACCAGCTAACCAGCGCAACTAAAAATCTTCTCCCGTCGTCAGAAGTGACTTCAGCCGACATCTCTTCACTCCACCCACCCACACTTTTTCCCTGCCGATTTAGGAGTACTTAGTGTCCATAAGTGCCACTGTGGGGTTTGTTTTTAACAGCGAGCAAGGATGGAGTTAAAACCTTTCTGCTAGCTCTGTGCGCTTGTTGCTTCGACTGTGTGATCATTTCAGCTTTGAATGTCTTGCCCTTGTTGTTGCGCTAACATTGTCTCGATTCTGCCGACAAGCTCCAAAAGAAAGACGAAATCATTATGTCTGAGAATCACAGGAGGTATCCCAGATAATCTTTTGTGGCCATACCCGCGTTGTTCGATTAACACACAAGATGGATGAGCAGAGAGCACTTAGGACTTGAAGGCGCTGTCCGATTTGGCAATCATTCACCTATAGTTGACATGCTAGCGTCACAGTTGGCTAATCATAGCTGACCAAGACCCTGTCTCAAATGTCCGTTAGTAGCCCCAGCAACAAGCCAAGCCTGGCTAACGGGGCAGGGATTGTTATAATCCATATGGCGATGAATCTGCTAAAGCAGGATTGCACAGTCCTTGCTTTATAACTGCACTAAGGGATAGAAGATGGCCGAAACGATGCTGTGCCTCGTCACATTCACAGCATCAGCTGCAAAGAACACCAGCTCACAGTTCCAGGAAGTTGATGATGAAGATGAAAGAAGATTTTTTTTAAAAAGGTCTAATCGCGAGCCAGGATGGAACACTCCCTTTGGATTTTTTTCTCTAATCATTGTTTTACTCCCTTTTTTTTTAACTCTCCCGAACCATGAGCAAAGCACTGACTTTGACCACACTAGGAATATCGTTTTATTAACTTTAACCACACTAAGAATATCGTTTTAGTGACTGACCACACTAGGAATATCATTTTATTAACTTTTACCACACTAGGAATATCGTTTTAATGACTTTGACCACTCTAGGAATATCGTTTTAGTGACTTTTACCACTTTAGGAATATCGTTTTAGTGACTTTGACCACACTAGGAATATCGTTTTATTAACTTTGACCACACTAGGAATATCGTTTTATTAACTTTGACCACACTAGGAATATCGTTTTAGTAACTTTGACCACACTATGAATATCGTTTTAGTGACGTTGATCACACTATGAATATCGTTTTAATGATTTTAACCATTCTAGGAATATCGTTTTAGTGACTTTGATCACACTAGGAATACCGTTTTAGTGACTTTGACCATACTATGATTATCGTTTTAGTGACTTTGGCCATACTATGAATATCGTTTTACAATCACACAGCATCAAGCGAAACTGATGTGATACAAATGCTTTTACGGAACGCATTCCTAGCACCTCTAGAAACATTGTAATCCTGTCAGTATTGTTCATATTTTTGAAACTTTATCGTAGAGTGCTTCTGTTAGTGACACGGTATACATCAAAGTAGTGGAGAAATATGCTTCAATGTCAGCACTTGCATGAGAATACTGAAAATGACAGAATCAGCAAACAGATGGCACAAACAAAAAAGCTTAGAATTGACTTCATAATGTTGTATCAATAGAAAAACCTAGTTAAAAAAAATCAGTGTATAATGTACATCATTAGAAACTAAAATTGGAACATAAATATACTCGTACATCCATAGACAAGACGGCATAGATCAATGATTTTGAAACTGGTTATTTTCGTGGATCCCCTTTCTGGACTGAGAACCACTCTGGGTTTCAAAATAAAAAAAGCAATAAATATAAATCAGATGATTCATGATTCTAAGATTTCTTTTAATGGAGCCAATCCTTTTGTTTGACCGTGGACCCTAAAAAATACATCCATGAACTCTCTGGGAGTCTACTGGTCCCCATGTTAAGAACTGCCGACATAACTAAAATCATTCTTAGAAGAAAAAAAAAGCAAATGACGGTTGAAAGAGTATTGTCAATGAAAGCGTATTTGAGAGATTAAAATGAAATGAAATTGGCCGTGCTCTGAGGAACGAAGGAAGGCATCTTGCTGGTACGTGGATGAAGTTATCCCTTGGTGTCTTGTTGTCATCACCACGTCTTTAACAATAGCAAAATTTAATCCCGTCTTCAGTCTAATATCCCAGAAAACCGGAGCAAATATCGATTAAATGACCCATAATTTTGTGGCTGGATATTTAGCTAATATTTAATTCAATACCGGCCTATTATTTTCTTATATCGCGCCCCATTTTGTAATAGAGGGCTATTGTTTGCGGGAAATATGATGGATTAGGTCTCTTGTTTACCTCCTGTGATATTTAAAGGCTTGTATAATTCGCCTTCGGGTATATTGTTACTTTGTTAGAGATTTTGAAAGTTAAATTTTGCAATAAGAGCCAGTATATAAACAAACGCGGCAGAAAGAGTTTTCTGGGTTTTTTTTTTTCAAAAGGAGGTAAAGATAAAATTCCCATTTCCGCGCCATTAAGGCATATTGGGGAATACAGTGTTTGGCTCGTATTTTTCCATGACCTTCGGCGCATGAAAGTCTGGTGTGGTCAGTATCACTCCTGGCCGCTTTACCTTCCCAGATTTCTCTGGTACCCATTTTTAGAAGCTGGGTGAACCCCGGGGGGCCTTTTCTTGGTGTGTACCAGAAAAAAAAATCCATCTGCTGGGATGACACCACCTGATTAGTAAACCGAGCACCTAACCACTCAGCTAACCAGGCCGCTTTCAAAAGGAGAAAAAACATATATTATTGGGTCCCTGACAGAAGTTTTGGTTTTTCATATAATTAAAGATTTAATATCTAGCCAGCACTACCTCAAACATGTTGGGCACTTAGATTATGTCCTCGTTTGCATTCTCTTTCATATTCAATGAATTTGAACTCGATTCTATGGGGAAGATAAACAGGAAGGGGAATCCTGGGAAAGTTTTTTTTAAAGATTCTTTTTTGTTTTTCATAAGACAAGAAAGAAGATTAGGTTAGGAAAGTAGCTACATTTTTGGAGCGGACATTTTTTAAAATTATGGACTGAAATCGTGCCATCTTCTGTACAGACACCATTTGGTGATATTAATAATTGTTCTGTTCGACTTGGAAGACGGTTAAGAAGCATGTAGATGTCTGATATTTATGAAGGATGCTAATCATCGCACTGGTAAGCAGCGTCTTTCATGGCTCTTAAGTGATTCTTTCAATGTCTGAATGGCAAATTCGGACAGAACACCAATAGCCATCTTTGTATTGACATGTAAAATTTATTTATGCTCGCATGTTCCCTCTTGAATTTTACTTTCGCTTTATTTTCACACGGTAGCCCAAGTGACAAAGTAGTCTCTGATGACGAAGATGGCTGCTTCACATCCGGTCAGAAGCGCCCCAGCCAACCAGCTGTAAAAATCGGTACCTGACCCCTTCTAAAACTGAGGAAGGGAAGATAATCCTGTGCAAGGTTGACTGTATCGTCCTCTAGTGTGTGGGAAATTTGGATGGTAGCGTCATAGCCATTGGTTGCCTCCATGGCAAAATAGAGCTATCTTTGCCGTACCCTCTTTTCTCCTTACAGGAGCTAAACAAAGTCCCTCTCTACTGGAAGACTGACATATAATTGTATTTCCGTTCTAGTCCACCTCCCGGCCTCCTTCCTTTATAGAACTCGGCCGTAAAACACTACCTGACGTTGCAGCTTGTCACATATGGTCTAGAAGGTTTGAATCCCGCCATGTCTTCGGTGTTTAAACAGCCCTTTCCACCTGTAAGTGCGCGTGTGAACTCTTTCCCTGCTTTCTTTGTGTTTTGGATCATGCTTATGCAAGATGTTATTTTTGTAAGAACGTGTCTATTTGGTTCTACTGTACACTGAATTCTACTGAAACCATCCATACGAGAGTGCCCTTATATAAAACACGCCCTCTACGTTGAAACAGAAGAGTTAGTAAAAGTCATCAAATTAATGTTTCGAAAATATACATTCTTTTATCACAGAGACATTTTTAAACAAACAAACAAATAAACAAACACAGCAGTGACTTAAATATGACACTAATCGCTGCTCACGACTAAACCACAGAACTAAACACACGATTATTGTTGTGAGAGAGATTTCTAAGAACAGGAGAAAGTTCAACAGAAATAGAAAAAATTTACTAAAACACATCAAGTTTTGTGCTCACGTGAATAGATTACATAAACATACAGACCTGCTACTAAAAATCGTTGGCAAAAAAATGTTAGAAAATGTACCGGAACAGACTACCAAAAACACGAAGACATTGTCTTAAAACGGCCTACTAAAACTCCCAGATGTTTCATTTAGGAGAAATGGAGAGGATTTTTTCAATAAATGCCAACATCTGGCATAGAAGCACAGAAAATATAGTCAACAGAAAATGGAGGTCAAGTCGATGGATAAAGCAAAGGCGCAGACTCCATTTTACTTGGCAAAGACTCGAGTATTTGCTAGAAAGCATATAAGGCGGGGAACGTTATGGAAACTATGCGCTGTGTATTAAGAGGTGGGCAGGAGAAAGGACTGACTTTTCTGTATACATTCTGAGATTACGTGTAAAACGAGAAATTGATATTGAGCCAGCAGTAACTAGGAACACTGGAGTCGCTTGTTCTATGCAGGTTTCCTTCTCCCTTTTTTCATGTTCGATGAATTGAAATAGATTTATGTTACACAAGAAAGATAAACAGGAAAGGGAGAATGCCGAGAATGCAGTAAAAAAATTGATTACATATCAGTGATGGGAGAAAAGAATTAGATTAGTGGCTCAGAGACGATATCTATCCTCGAAAACGGATATATCCTGAGTTAAAATCCCTGCCAGAACAAATTGCTTTGTTTAGACTGAGACTGTGCCACATTTACAACTCTCTTACAAAAAGAATTGTTGGATCACTGTTTCTCTATTTCTTGTTGGGAGAATTTGATGGTTAACTCATTGTCCATGATATACTCCACGACATAATACAAATTTACTATGGTAAACTGGTCATGACACAGACGCATGAGAGTTTTATTCGAGTCAGTCCTAAGAACATCATATTTAAACATGACATGATGGAAGCAGCTATAAAGGAGAAAGACTAAGCATGACACAGATTTAGAGACAAAGTATAAAAGGCCAGATGGTCAAGAAAAAGATGAGCAAAGGGAACGGGAAAAGAAATGGGGACATGAAGAAAAGGAAAACGACTGTCAAATTCGGTTTCTCTTTGGTTTTACCAACTTGAAGGTTAGAACAAAAGACTCTCTCGAGCAGAGAAGCTCAGTTTCAATACCTTGTTTTTTTTCTTGGCTACAGTATAGCAAGTGTCTGAGTAGTTTGAAGGAAAGTTTGTTCAAAGTTTTTTTTTCTTAACAACTCCATTGTTATCGTTTCTGTTATTTGAAGGTCTGAACTAGGAAAAATAAACATCAGTTTTATGTAACCATTCTCTTGTGTTTTCATAAAGCGTAGAGACAGACTGGAACCCACATACTGTTCCACTTGGAAATGAAGAAAACAAATCGGTGAGCTAGCTTCATCTACAGTACCTCCTAGACAGATACTAGATATGTCGGACATCGTTAACATCCTTCTGGAGGACGCCATATACAACTTTCCCACAGATTGTGACGCGACATGTTTGGTTATGATGACAAAAACTGAGAGTAGAATACGATGATGCTAGACACAGACACACAGAACTGTAAATCAGCGCAGGCTGAGAGTCTCATGTGTCTCTCAGTGAAGGATATACTCAGGAGGAGACCGGAGCACCTGGCCAGTTGACCGAAGTGTCAGAGTGATCGTAGATTAATTAATTAGTAATAAAGAACGTGGGAAGTCTTCTCATATATGGATTTTAGAATATATTTCGAATGGTTACTAAAGATCTACAAGTATTACCCATCGATGTTTCAATATTGTTTTCATTAGATTCGTTTTTTTTAATGAAATCCAAGGGTACTTGAAAATTAAATCGATATTTTAATTCAGCTTTCAGGTGAAGACATAAAATGTTTGAAAAGCTTAAAACAGGTCTTCAAATGTCAACTAAAAATAACTGAAATCGATGCTTATTCAATTCTCCAATCTCCAAAACCTCGCAAAAGTCAGCACTACTTCAGAATGAATCGTGTCACGGGTTAAACTGGCATTATCCTAAAACTATGTTGAGCTTGCTGTCATGGCTGCTAGTTAAAATGGTTCAGTCTTTCCAGGGACTGAGGAGTGGGCGAGTTTGTTACACAGAATTACCATTAAGATGTATATCTCTCCAATCCCTTTAAAAACATAGTCTAAAATTTACCAAAGCATTTCATTGTTATTCCCTCATGATTTTTCTAGATTGTTCTTCAAGACTGGGTTACTGATATAGAATAAAAGTGTAAATATTAAAGTTGCACAAGTGAAAGACATTGAAAAAAAAATGTTATGTCAGTAATAGTGCACAAAGTTATTATGAAAAATTTGTAATTATACGTTACAGTTAAGGTGTCCCATGTGGTGATTCTAAAAAAGTAGAGGTACATTCGCCTTAACGTTTCACAAAAAAAGGGCACAATAAAACGGATAAAAAGAAAACCTGTAGTTCAGTACTCAAATAAACTTCAGTAGCCAAAAGGCCAAAGCATTTCTATAATTTTTAAACCTTCCTGGATAGTTTAGCAACAATAACTCAAAACGCTGTATGAGATATATGGAGTCTCAACGTCTATGTGTATGACGAGAAAACATACGGAGTCACAACAAGTGCATGGATGGTGAAGAACAGATAGTCACAATATGTAAATGTATGACTAAGAAACATATGAAGTCTCAAAAAGTACTTGTAGATGAACAAATATATAGGGGTCTCAGCAAGTATGTGTATGGTGAAAAAACATATGGAATTTCAACAAGTACATGTGTGGTGAAGAAACACATGGGGGGCTCAGCAAGTGTATGCATAGTGAGAAAACATGGAATTTCAACAAGTACATGCGTGGCGAAGAAACAAATGGGGATCACAGGAAGTACTTTTACGGCTAAGAAACATATGGGGTCTCAGCAGGTACTTTTATGTCTAAGAAGCATATGTGGGTCTCAGCAGGTACTTTTATGGCTAAGAAACATATGGGAGTCTCAGCAAGTGCATATATGACGAAGAAAATATTAAGTGAAGAAATCTAGACACAAATCCTCTTAAGTGGTAATCATCACAATCACCACCATTCTGGCTTCGGAATAAAACATAGTGTACTTACTAGTCTCCGAAGCATTGTTTTGCTATAAGGAGTCACCGAGGAAGTACGCAAGTTATAGCCTTTTTTGTTCTGCATGCTTGTAAGAACATGAAATGATTGCTTAAGAAGAAATAGCCTTGTGGCTGATAGAAGTGGCTTTTAATAAATATAAGCCTGCAGACATCAAAGAGGTAGACTTTGATTAGAAACAAACCTGGATAAACAGGGAAAGAGACAGATCAGACCGTACATAGAAACATATATAAGCAAACAGACACATACATGGACCAGACTGTACACTGAGGCATGTATAAACGGACACACAGGTAGTCCTGGCTGTACACAGAAACATGAATAAGCAGACACACAGTCACGTTGACTGACTGACTGCTTGGTTAAAACTGTGATATCACCATAACCGTAAATCTAAATTCTTGACAGCGCATGCCGTGGAAAAGATGTTGATAACAAGCATCATACGTATCTTGACTACTGTAGAGTATATTTTCAGTAGAATGCTTAACACACAGGCTTCTTCGTATGTATTCTGCCATTGTGAATACTTCCCCTCCGATTTCAGTGACTAAGAAAAGGTACTACAATAAACTCTTTTGACGAACATCAGAGGCTGGTTGGCAGATTGATAAGAAAGTATTTAGAACGGTACATATATCATGTTTCAAAAAATGATGAAGAAACAAACTGCCAGACTGCCGTTATACGTGCTAATCTGTGAACGGTTATGTATTTCTAAACTGTTACCTGTCACTAGCAGATCTAGGTTTAATTGTATGCAACAGTGGTTCTAAAACTTTTTTAGATTGTGGTTCTCTAAATTCAGGTTCCTTTCTTCCTTCCACAAGCACAGAACATGCTGCAGTTATCGACGAAGTCCGCTCTTGAAAACAATTAGAATGTTTAATACATGCAACATGATGATGATGATGATGATGAGGGGTAGGCATGCCATGCAGAATATCAAAATGATCGCCTCAGATTCAGACACACACACATCTTGGCATTAGCATCAAGCATTTCTTACTGGAGATATCCACAAACCGTTGAAATTGTAAGCGAACAGAGACATATTCATCATTCTTGCTATCACTCCACAAGAAGACCTTGGTGGCTGTTAATGAAGAACAACACATCCGCTCTCTCAATCGTTCGATCATTCTCCCCCGTCTCACCGCCGCCTTTCCACCCCCCCCCCCCCAACAACTATTAGATCTTTTCGGGTTCCACCTGCTCCAGTTGCACAAACTATTCAAGTCTCTTGGCTTACCCGACATACTTAATAACATCCAATTAGAGCGGGTTCAAGGGCGGTGATACCATAACATTCCTGTAGGGTTGTCGCCCGTTTCAACCATACTGTTACACTCACTGGTTTATACGTAGAAGACACTGTGCTGCCAATTAAAGTTTATATTTGACTTGCTCATATATATATATATATATATATATATATATAAAGTGCCACGCCGCATGGCGAAGGCGATCATTTCTCTCCGCAATTCCCTGTCTTTAGACTTGATTATGAGATCCGCCGGTGACTTTCTTCCTAGTCACACTGACAGCCCATCCAGTAACTTCTCTCTCTGTCTTCCTCTATCTCTTCTTCTCTCAATTTTTCCGGTTGCCACAGTATGTTACAATTTTCCTATTTTCAGAAAATGTCCTACAAATCTCGCTTGTCTGCCTCTGATCTTTGTTGTAATTTGCCTTTTAACTCCAGCCTCTCTTAAGACTTCTTCATTGGTTTTCTTAGCTGTCCATGGTACCTTCAACATCCTTCTTATGAACCACATTTCCATGTCCTCCATTTCTCGCTGTACTCTCTTATTAATAGACCATTCTTCACACTCATAAAACAAAATTGGCTCGATGTAACGTTTAAGTACTCGGAATCTTGTTTCCATTGATATGGATCTGTTGCACAAGATGTTTCTCTTTTTCTGGAATGCTGACTTGGCCTGAGCACGTCTGGTTTTTATTTCGTTGTGACATTTCCCATCAGCTGTTATAATCGTTCCTAAGTCTATCAACTTGTTTCAGTTCTGTGCCATCGATGGTAATGCTACATTTTGCTGGTATTCTTTTCTTTGAGATGACCATCACTTCAGTCTTCTTTTTATTCAGGCTGAGACTTTTACTTTTACCGTGTGCGTTAGATCATCCCTATGACCCCTAAGGGGGCCTGGGTGGTTGGGGTGGGGTCGAAACAGAACGATGCAAACAATACCCCACTGAACGACGGGAAGTAACTCCCGTGATATTTATGCGTGCTGTGGATTGTCGGCCGTGACGGACAAAGCTCACAGCACACAAATCGATGACGTTATATCTGCTGAGATGCTGAACCGTTGGCATTGATAAGCAGAAACATGATGCACGGAGCAGATTTCTGATTCACGACAGATTCACTGAGTGTCACTGTTCATCTCACCAACCCCGACAGCTATGGATTCGACACTAATATCGGTCGTGTTCGATTATTTTTACATGTCACCCCCATCCCACCCCCATCCCCAGGTTCCCGTAGGGGTGTCTGGAGTGTCTCACCCCCCCCCCCCCACCACAGTATTTTTTCCAGATTGTAAATCATATGTGTAAAATTATGAAGTATAGAATACAATAAAAAGCCACTATAAACATAAGGAAAAAAAAACAAATTTGAAATTTGAAATTATGAAGTACTTACATCCGTGTAGAAATGTAAAACTCTTACTGAAATAAAAAAGTATTAACGAACTTGAATCCAAAATGTACACTATCATTGTCGGAAACACTTATACTATCTACTAAACGAGCGAAATGAAACTGTCACATTCCCTGAAAGATGATAAACTGGAAGACTTGCCGAGTTAGCTTACCTTATATACGATTCGGTTGGGTGCTGGAATTTTCTCGAGTATCATGAGTCCAAAACTGGGGCATAATGATTTCTAAAAATTTCCAGAGGGTTCTGCAAAGTTATATTCATATCCACAACTTTCTAGAAGGTTCTACAGAGTCTGTTTATTTCAACGCTATCCGGCAGGCACGGCCCACAACCCGATTGCGCATAAATATAACGGGTGTTACATCCCTTCCTTCACAGGACTAGTTTTACTATCGGTCGTTTTCGATTACATGTCACCCCCGACCCCTGGGGAGATAGGGGTCCAGATTGTAAGTCATACGTGTACCAAGTTTGGTTAAAATTGCTCCAGGCGTTCCAGAGTGATGTTGGAACATACATACATACATACATACATACATATGTACATAAATATATACACACGTACGTACATACACATACATACATATGTACATAAATATATACACACGTACGTACATACACACATACATACACACATACATACATACATACATACATACATACACACACATACATACATACATACATACACACATACACACATATTTTTGTATATATAAAAAGTAACGATAAAGATACTTCTGTCATGCCTCAGAGGCACATAGGGATATGGTGTTAGTGCCCATATTTTCTTTGACCTCTCAGCACACTAGAGGATAATATGGTCAGTATCACGCCTGGCCCAACTCTAGAAGAAGTCGGGTACCCATTTCTACAGCTGGATGACTGGGGCGCCTCTGGCCGGATTCGAACCCCCAACTTTCGCCATGAGAGACCAGTGCACTAACCACTCCGCCACTCAGACGCCTATATATATATATATATATATATATATATATATATATATATATAGACCAGCTAATTACCCAGCGTTACCCTGTGATTTATTTATCCCAGTCGTCTATTAGACAGGAAAAAGAATTAACTCTATCTATAGTGTAATATCGAAGTACTTTTATTTACCGCTATTTAAAAGTATAAGTACAGTATACAAATTATAGAGTAAAGTCTTTGACAAATTCAATATAATATTAATTTAATTCAAAACTTGATTATAAACAACATTTTTAGTTTCACCTCCAGGAGCAAGAATAAACAAATTCTTGGGTGAACCCATCCTTGACCAAGCAAAATAAAGTTGTCCGTGGGAGAAAAATGGCGATCTCAAATCTATCTCTCTCTCCTTCTGTGTCCCTATCTCTCTCCCTCTCTATCCCTCTCTATCTCTCTCCCCTTTCTCCCCCTTTCTCTCCCCCCTCTCTCCCTCTCATTCTCTTTCCCTCTCTCTCTCCCTGTCTCTATCTCTCTCCCTCTCTCTCTCCTCTCTCCCCTTCTCTCCTTCTCCCTCCCTTCTCTCTCCCTCTCTCTCCCCTCTCCCTAATTTGAAAAGCTAAGAAAAAAAAAAAAGAAAACGCCATACTGTGACTGAGCAATGAAATCTGCTATAGAATACAATAACAAAATAATATAAACATAAAGAAAAAAAAGTTCAAATTAATTTTTTACAAATATTAAAACAAAAAGAGACCATCAAAATTATTTGGACTTGCCATGAGAGGCTAAAAACGCTGCTCTTAGACCAGCAATGCTCTATTTCACGATTATCTCCCTTAGATCATTCTTTTGTTCTCCTTCAGTTTAGTGGAAAGTGTGTCACCCCCCTTCTTACCCCGATCCTTAGGGGAGATATCGGTGTTTGCCCCCGCATTATACATTTCCAGATTGTATATCATATGTGTACCAAGTTTGGCTGAAATTGCTCCAGGCGTTTCAGAGTGATGTTGGAATATACATACATACATAGACACATCCTTATATATATATATATATATATATATATATATATATATATATATAAGAACTACACCTCTCTTTCCATCTCACAGTAATTAATCTTTTCCATACCAGCCGTAATCTATAACATGACCAGATGCAGGAATCAGTTTTAGGTTATTAAATTTCACCTGCAAGGAATATTAATTTGTATCTGTGTGTGTATGCCTATGTGGTTGTGTGTATATATACTGGCTCCTTGTTACGTGTTATCATGTTCTACTATTTGAAATATATTTTGTTTAAAACTGAATCAATCCCTGGGGAAACCTTAATGTGATTCGCAGGTTTGCACTGTTATATATCTATTTGATGAACCTCTGGATGTGACGAGTCCCTTCCAAAACGTTGTCCTCTCACCGCCTCCTTGACTGCAGTGCGGTCTTGCGCAAGTTGACCGGCGTCTTGCTATGATATGCAAGGACTTTCTAGGATGTCCTGAGTCAACCAGCGGTGAGGTCGCCCCTTTTCTCAGTTGCCGATCATTATGCCTTCTATTACCAGCTTCTCCAAGCTACTGTGTTTCTTGATGTGGCGAAGTACCTCAGCTTTCTAATGTTGATGGTGTGTACGAGCCAGTTATCTGCGGCACCTGATCCTATCAGTATCTCTTTATTTGATTTTCTTTCTATTTTGATGAGCTAGAAAGTAAAAGGCATTAACATCCTTGAAAAATTACGGACTGTTGCTTCTCTCTTCTTCACGGGAAAGAATTCACGTCGCTTGTAAACTCTGGTTTCAAATGAAATGTGACATCGTTACAGATGGGCTTTTGATTTGCGCCGTGTAGCGTCCTGCTGTTTAGTTAAAAGCTTGTAATACCAGAAGGTCATGCAGGATCTGTTATAATATAAGCAATGAAACCTGAAATCTGGCAGTTTTTAATCTGAAATCAAAGCTGGCTTAATTCTTGTACAGCGATACTTGATCATAGTGCCACTTACATAGAACGAAGATTTCCATTGGCGATATTCTTTCAAGAGAGAGCTGACCTCATGAGAGAGAAGGAAACGGTCACTAATCTATGGAGTTGTAGAATATCAGAAGCCTTCTGATGCCGTTTGTTAAAATGGAGGGGGAGGGAGGGAGTAGAGAGGGGCTGGGCGGAGTGGGGGTTGAGGATCTTGCCTTGAAGAAAAAGAGGCGGCACTCCAAA
The DNA here is from genome assembly GCA_009760885.1 of Achatina immaculata. Lineage (NCBI taxonomy): Eukaryota > Metazoa > Mollusca > Gastropoda > Stylommatophora > Achatinidae > Lissachatina > Lissachatina immaculata. The sequence continues at coordinate 85,048,566 of CM019691.1, read as the reverse complement.
CAAGCCTGGGGAACACTGCATTAAACGGTCCTACGGAATCTACATCCGCAGTAAATACGAGTAAGTCAACTCGATCTGCCGTAAATCGGCGCATGATTGATTTTGCTGATACACTGTAAGAACAGTGAGCAATACATTACACAAATCTTATATCTTATATCCTTAACGTGCCGTTAAACGTCACATAGGGCTCGCAAGGTAGTTCGCCAATTGTTCCTGTTTTCGGCGAGCTTTTCAACCGCATCAAGGGATTTTATGCCTTTAAATTTGGCCTCTCTTAACAGTGTCCTCTTTAGAGTTTCATGTGGTCTGCTCTTTTTCTTCGGCCTGTTGTGTTCCACTTGATAGCTTGTTTTGGGATTCTCTGATCATTTCTTCTTATCACGTGACTAACATATGTCCATCTCCTTTTCCTAATCACCCATGAGACTGGTTGTTGTTCAATCATCTGTCTTATCTCTGCATTGTTCTTTAATTCGTTAGACTTGATGCCGAGTATTTTACCGAGGCATTTGTTTTCGAAAGAGTCTAATTTCTTTTCTGTTTTCTTTAGTTGTTTTAAAGCTTTCGCATGCATAAATGAGAGTGGATATTACATTAGAATTGAACAGTCTTAACCAGGTTTTTGTGCTTATAACTTTTGAATTCCATATGTTTTCAAGATTCTTGAAGATCGATGCTGATTTTGCAATTCTAATTCTAACTTCCTTTCTGGTCTCACCATCCTGGTCTATGTAACTGCCAAGATGTGCAAATTGGTTGATTTCTTCAACATCTGCGCTTTCTATGTGTATTTTTCCATTTTGATTAATGGGAAGTTTCATTATTTTTATTTTGTCCATGTTAATTTCAAGTCCTATTTTGCTAGCCAGTGAAGACAGGCTATCTGTTTTTTATTGCATGGAATTCACATTGTTACTGATAAGAGTTTTGTCATTACCAAAATCAAGATCTTCTAGTTGAGTAACATGTACCCAATCAATATCTGTGTTTCCTATGCCGCATTTTTTTCATTATGAAATCTATTGCAATTCCAAAAAGCAAAGGAGACGGTATACATCCTTGTTTTACGCCTGTTTCAAACTGGAACCATTCGCTCATCCCTTCTTCTGTTTTGACGCAACACAAACATATCCATTGTAGAGGTCCTTAATGATATTAACAATTTTAGATGGTATTCTATATAGACTTAAAATTCTCCACAATGAATCTCTGTGTATGCTATCAAATGCCTTTTTAAAGTATATGAAGTTCAGTATTAATGGTTTTTGCTTTTCAATATGTTCTTCAAGTATTATTCTTAGAGTAAAGATCTGGTCGAGACAGCTTCTCCCTTTTCGAAATCCTGATTGTTCTTCTCTCATTGCAGTACCTACTGTGTCTTTAAGTCTATTTAAAATGACCTAGCAAAATACTTTTGACACAGTTGATACTAAGTTTACTCCTCTCCAATTGTTACAATCGCTAAGGTTGCTTTTTTTTTGATATTTTAACAATGATTCCTTTTTTTCATTTTTCTTCTTTCCAAATCTTATTAAACATTCTCTGTAGTTGTCTCATGTTGTCACTATTGATAGCTTTTAACATTTCGGGTGTTATTTCATCTTCACCTACAGCTTTGTTGTTAGTCATTAAATTCACTGCTGTTTCACTTTCATGTAATGTAATTTCATCTAGGTTGACATTTAGTTGTGGGGCTGGTAAGTCGTTTTCAAGGTTTATCAATTCTTTTGGGTGTGATCGATTAAGTATTTCTTGGAAGTGTTCAGCCCATCTTTGCTTTTGTCTTTACTTGATGTTAACAGGGTTCAAGTTTGCTAAAGATTTGTCTTTCTTTAGATGTAATAGTACCTGTTAGTCTTTTTTGTATGTTCTATAAAATTTTGCTGTCTCCTGTTGTTGCTGCTTTCTCTGCCTCTTTCGCCATATTGTCTATGTATTCTCTTTTATCCCTTCTAGCTGAACTTTTTACTTTCTTGTCTATTTCTTTGCATGTTGCTTTCGCTAGATCTTTTCCAAATCTGTCTTTACATCCAACATGTCGAATTTGACTGCTCATCTTTAATGTATGTATCTCTATGTGTTTTGTGATATCTGTGTTTTTCTATTTGTTTTTTTTCAGTCCAGCGCTTCCTTTTGCTGTTGTGATAATGGTTGTGCTGTAAGAATTCCATAATTCATCTATACCTATCTCCTCTACTTCACTGAATATTGTGGAATGATTGGCAAGTTCCTGATTGAAATTACTGTTAATATTCTCTTCTTGTAAGCTGTGGCTGTTTATCTTTCTGTGTAATGATTTCTTGTGTTGGCTTTTCAGTTTTAGTTTTATTTTCGCTATACACAGATTGTGATCACTGTTAACATCTGCACCCCTATAAGCCCTTACATCTATCAGAGATGTTCTGTATTGCTTTCTAATACAAAAATGATCTATCTGGTTTCTAGTTCTATCATCTGAAGATATCCACGTTGTTTTATGTATCGCTTTGTGTGGAAATATTGTTCCTCCAATACTCTCTGCTAGTCATATTTCAATTAATCTTTCTCCGTTCTGCTTTATCGTGTCAGTTCCTTCTTTCCCCATCAACTCCCAAAGAAATCAACCGATTACACAAATAAGAGCAGTAAAATCTAATTCGTCAACGAAAGTTTTACGTTAATGTACTTCACCTACTCAGACTTCTTACTCTTCACCCTGTTACACACATCTGTTTATCCTGTGTGGGGAGACTTAACATATAAATGAAAGCTTTCCCTTTTCGTTAAATAAGGACAGACATAAGCTAGTCTTAGCAAGTAAAAGCTGCCATTCGATCATATCGAAGAAAAAACAATCGGATTGTAAAATCTAATTTGCTCCCTTCTTGGTATGTGTGTGTGTGTGTGTGTGTGTGTGTGTGTGTGTGTGTGTGTGTGTGGGTGGGTGGGTGGGGGGGGGGGGGGTAATGAAAACAAAGTGCATGAAAAAGTACTCTGTTCCAATGCTACTGTTAAAATGTAAAATGTTCGCTTCCATGTCCTTAAGGCGTTTTGGGGATACTGTGTTAGGCCCGTATTTCCAAGACCATCGGTGCATGAAAGTGTTATGTGGTCAGTGTCACGCCTGGCCGCGTTTACCTTCTCAGATTTCTCTGGTACCCATTTTTAGAGGCTGGGTGGACTTCGGGGCCTTTTTAGTGTGTGCCAGAAAATATTCCACTGCTGGGTCTTGAACCTGTTGCCAGCTGATTAGTAAAGGAACGCCTAACCACTGAGCCAACCAGGCAGCAATGCTGTCATTGGGCTGACCGAAACAAATCTCAAAAAGGCACAGTGCTGACCTTTAAGACATTTCCATAACCATTTTGTAATGTTATAATTCTATAACCATTCAGTTTTGTATTGTCTCTACCTACTTTTGCCAGGGAATCAAGTAACTGTGCAGTCATCCCCAGATATTACGCCAGTCTTCAAGCTCTGGTTGTAATCTGCTTTACATCCTTATCGTCAGCTTCTTTGAGATGTCCATACTGGACACCATCAGGACCATTTTTGCCAGACTTAATTGTCTGTCCTACCTCCTCTTCTTTCCAGGATATCTGTTTGTACAAAGTTTGATATTGTGTTTCTCGTCATTATACGCTCTTCAAGATTACCCTGATCCGTTTGTTTGATGTATCTTTGGAAAAATTGCTCTCTCTCTCTCTCTCTCTCTCTCTCTCTCCTCATCAGATTTAAGTATGTTGCCTTCCTCATCCCTTACGTTGGTATTCCCTTGTACTGCAGGCTTGTTGTTCATCTTCCTCTGGCAACTTATCCATGTCCGCGCTTTTGACTCCATAGTAAGAGACTTGGATGTGTTTGTTGCTTCTCGCATTTCCTCCTTTGTATACCTTCGTCTGTTATGTGGGGACTTCCTCTAAATCCCTGCCTCCGCCGGGCGTTTTCTATTTTTTTCTGTCCACCAAAGATGTTGACTCATTAACCTGTTCTCTTTTTTCCTTTCCCACGCTTTCGTTCTAATCTTTCTTAGAGTCTGATCACATGAGCGCTCATATTTAAATGCCTGTCTTGTCTTTTTGTAACTACATTTCCCAGTTTTATCAGTTCGCACAATGCAGGCGAGATCATCACTTCCACTATATCCCAGAGCCTCCCACTGCACGTCCAGAAAGGCTTGTGTGTATCGCAGAGCCAGATCTGTGTTTGAAACTGAGTCCTGCTCTGTTGTTCCCAGTCGCGTCATTTTCTTTCTGTTCACTACAGACAGGTGCATCCCTAACAATGCAGTGTCTAATGCTTGACCCAGTTTATTTTCACAGTGTTGCCCCCGCTTGTACGTAACCATTAAAGTCGCAATAACCCAGCAGTCTAACCCCTGGTAGTTCTTCAGATTCAGACAATAACTTCCAATGTTCTTCCCCAGTGAATTAGTTGTTTCCAATGTATATATTAATTAAGTTCCACCTTGCAGTTCCAACCCAGGCTTACAAACCTTGTAATTCTAAGCTGTCAGTGTTCCACTCCAACATGTCAGATGTTTCATGTTGTAGTCCCGCTTTGATCAGAATCGCCTGCCCATTGAAACTTCCTCTCGCCGGTTTGGAATAACACTGGAATCCAGGAAATCGAAGAGACTCTGTATGCGTTTCCTGTAAGACCATTATATCAAAATCATACAACATACGATCCAGGACAGGCGCCCGTTGTCTGGCGATCCTGCAGATCCAGTAACCAACATATAAGCTTTTCAGCCTTATTCCCTCACATTTAATCCTATTCTTACGTTTCCCTGCTCTCCTTTTCCTCTTAACCCCCCTCTCCCCCCCCCCATGATTCTTTTTTTCTTTTCCACCGCTGTTTATTTAACTCCTTATTTTGTTGCTGCTGCAATGTCGACCCCAGTCCGCGAACTCCGTTGCACCGGTGATGGTTCTGTTAAATTAAAAGACAAATCCCTGGCAATATTGTGCTAAACTAAACGGCCACTCTGGCAGAGCCCTCATGCCAGAGAAGAGGTTTAACTTGCCGCCCAACCCGCCTCGACGTTAGCGACTTCATTCCTTGCAGCCATCCAGTCCTTCAGCGCGCCTAGAACAATTTGGACTTAGGTTTCAGAAGCATTATTCCCGGTATAAATACCCCCCTATGAAGGTAATAGATATCTTGTCACTACTCGCTATACTTACGTTTGAACGTGTTCGGCACGATAATGCAACAGAGCACAGCACCGCCCGGCCAGACCCCGACAAAAACCAAAAAAAAAAAAAACGACATGAGAGAAAGAAAAACGACAGGAGAACCACTCGCGGACTCGAAGTTTCAACTCCCAACTCTCCTGACACTCCCCTCTCCCCCTTCCCCCTACGCCCAAAAGCAGCGCCCCCCCCCCCCCAAAGCCAACACACACACACACCCACACACACACACCCGAGGTCCCATCACACAACACTGCACTCTACCACCCCACCGTGCTAAAGTCTTGTTTCCACGTTTTCAGCAACATTCCGTATCATACCCTTATATATTACGGCTAATAGGTGAGCTAACAAGCGGAGAACTCTTCCCATGTTCTCACACACTGGCATATATTGCTGCTTTAACTATGCCAATCTTGCCTTTAGGTAAGACACACCACATTCTCACTCAGTGTAAAAGCCGCTGTGGCTACGCCGGCATCCCATATGTCGATTTGTATTAAGTACATTTCCAGTTCGTGTGTTGACTGTTATTTTAATTTTAAAGTTTGAGAACATAAAGTAGTAGAATTTCTCTAAAATTCAGTAAATTTGTTTTAACTTATCTTTTCTTTCTTTCTTTCTGTCTTTCTTTGTATTTTTCATATTTTCTGCCAACTCCACCTGAGACACTCCTAATTTGGTTCGCAGACTAAGGTTGGAAACCTTTGCATTAACCAAAAAGCAGAACAATGATTAATGCCCGTGCTATGACATTTAATCATCTACAAATCGTATAACTCTACAATTCTACAAACATTAAACTTGTGCCAAGATGTATCTATATGCTACCCAAGACACTGGAGAGCTTTGGTTCATATTTATTAAGTACAAATTCTTTCCATTTGTTTCTGCTCTTAATTATTTTATTAATTATAAATTCTTTCCATCTATTTCTGCTCTTAATTATTTTATTAATTATAAATTCTTTCCATCTGTTTCTGCTCTTAATTATTTTATTAATTATAAATTCTTTCCATCTGTTTCTGCTCTTAATTATGCTTATTCCTCTGAATACGTCAAAGGTGGTAGTTTCTCTCCGTGTTTTTTTTTATCTTATCATTTCTACAATATTTTAAATATTTAAATTAGGTCATCAAATATCCTTCTTCTTCTTCTTCTCCTCCTCCTCCTTCTTCTTCTTCTTCTTCAGTTTTCCAAGTCTGTAAGGCCTACTGCAGCAGATAAAGTTCGCCTCCATTCCTCCGTATTCCTAATTTTCTCTCTCCAGTTGGGGACACCAATTTCCTGTATATCCTCATCTATGTTGCCTCTCCATTTCCGTCTTGGTCTACCTCTCCATCTTGTTTACGTCATCTCTTGTACATACATCACTATCATCTGTCTGTTCTCTTCCATTCTTTCTATATGACCCAACCAGCGTAATCTGTTCAATTCAAGACGTTTATAATCCTCTGTGATTTAAATAAGCTATTAAGTTCAGTGTTCTTTCTAGCTCATTCTCCACTGCTGGTATCCTTTATAGGCACAAAGTTTCTTCTTAGGATCTTCTTCTCAAAGACCTGCAATTGTTATTCACCTTTCTTTGTTGCAACTCCTCGTTTCTGATTCATACACGTCTTGTTGGTCTTAATATAGTTGTGTATATTGTTATCTTACTGTTCTGGAATAGAATTTTGGATTTTAACAGGTGCTGGTATCTTAATGTTCTAGGACAGGATTTTATTTTACATTTTAACAGGTGTTATTATCTTAATGTTCTGGGATAGGATGTTGTATTTTAACAGGTGTTGCAAGGCATAGCATATTTTATTCCCTATCTGTACTGTATCCCACTACTTTAGGGGAAAAGTGTTATCTGAGGTTGAATTCACACAAAATTCTTATTTAAACGTTCCAGGTAAATGCTGCCACAGAAAAGTCAGTAATAAAATCTTAGCAAATTCAATGATCAACAAGGAAATACTCGATGTACAGATTGTAAGGGTATATATTTCATCAACTTTGACTCAACGTCAGATGCAGATCGTTTCGCCTTGCGCAGTATCGTGACTGCTTGTGCATCCTAGACAGTATCAATGACTAACTTCTTGCAGAGATTGTGAAAAACGTCCTCATACGATCTTCCACATTGGAAGCAATAACGACAAGCAAAACTAGATTTGTACACTTGATTATTTTGCTCTTTTTTTTCATCTACAATTAACAACATTTTTTTCTGAAGATAATCAGCAGAATATTCTTGATACACTAACAGGAATTAGTATCTGGCACTCTGTATCCTTCTGAAAGTTCCTGCTGTTGTTGCTTCCTGAAAGAAACAACCCAATCCAAACTGTTCGCTGTTTCTCGCTTTCCGTTTCATCACGAAACGCTGAAGTACGTGAGAGTAAACACTAGAAACTTCCCAGAGACGTCTCGAGGCTCAAGCGATCTTTGCAAACCACATGAGGATTATTTGAAACGGGAGGAGCCTAAAGTATTTGACGTACATGGCAGGCGTTTCCTGTTCCAAGCTTTCCCAATAAAAAGTGTTTAAATATAAAAATGCATATATTGGCATTTAAATTCTACATTTTTTTTCATTGCTCTCTAGTTCCTGATTGCACTGCATTCCTTCTTTTACTTCTTTTCAAGTCCATAAACTGAGCAGGGTGAATGTTGTTTTTTTTTCATCAATTATAATGAAAAGTAGAAAACATTCCACGAACGGTTCGGAAGCAAGAAAAAGATCGTGAGAGGACAGAGAGAATGAAAACAAGCAAATGTATCGAATATAAAATGTTAATAGTCTAATGCGAATATTTGAATTTTCATACGGCCGAATACTAATACCAGTAGTATATTGATGGAAACAGATATACTTGCCTAACATATTATATGAAATTAATGGTGTAGCCATCGTTAGAAATTTGAAACAAATTGAAAAATGTATGCTCTACTCGTATTTCTTACGCTGTATTATCATTTCGCGGAAGTATCTTCGGATTATTAACCAACTGAAATTACGTAAAGTTTGAAAGTTGAAGCACATTTAGACTTTTATTTTAACAAATTTATTATCTATTCTGACCCAGATTTGACGTACCTACAGAAATATAAATTACCCTTAATTTGAAGCTTTTATTATTATTATCGGAACATTTTTTGACAAGAGCGGTCTACACGCTTTTCAAAGACAACTGTTTTATTCTACAGCAAAACTAACAATATAAGAGATAATTACCAATGTTTCTCAATAGTTACTTAGATAAATCTTACAGATAGAATAAACCCATCTCTCTACTGCATTATGGAAAAAGTAATCAGAGGCGTATGGTGCAGTTTTACACAAGAGACAGAAATAATTAAAGGTCAGAAGGAATGGGTAAAGAGACAATTGTATGAGCACGTAGAAGTGTTAAACAAACAAGAACAAACCAATATTTCGGCGATATGCCTTTGTCAAGAAAATACTAAAATAATGAAACAACAAATAAACACAAAAGAGCACAGCATTACTTGCTTGACCATGGTGATCTCTTTTAGCAAAAGATTTCAACCTTAGTAACTGAAATGACAAAGAAAGTATAAAACGTTAGTTGTGCACATTTTCAAAGAAGGAAGAAAGGAAACAGGAAAGGTAGGGAGGAAGGAAGGGGAAAGCTACGCAGTAGTTGACAAATAACACAAAAAATATGGGAGACAACTGTGGCAAAAACCACCGGGGGAAAAGCCTGCAAAGTATAAAAAAAGCAACAAGTGCAGAAAGAAAACCTAAATTCTTTACACAGCAGTTAAAACTTTATTACAACAATTCTCCTGAACAGAGATTTAGAAGTGTGTATCTTATTCTCTCACAGCTAAAGTCCACATATCGCTAGATCTAGAGATTTTTCCGTTCAGATTTTGCGATCCTACACGCGACAGAAATGATAACAAGGTAACCCATGCTATAAAATCGGGGTTCTGCATACACATACTGGCCTGGCAAAAGTAGCGCTTCTCAAACTGTACAGAGTGGACCTGTAGATAGCTAGCTATCTGCGGATGCAGTGAAGTACCTATTTCTACTGCTTAGTTAACTGTTGGGGCCGCTGACTACAGTCAAACTGCTTAGTTAATTGGTGCGCCTCTCATTTGAGTAAAACTGCTCAGTTAACTACTGCTCCTCTGACTAGAGTTGAACCTCATAGTTAACTGCTGCTCCTCTGACTAGAGTTGAACCTCATAGTTAACTGCTGCTCCTCTGACTAGAGTCGAACAATGACCGTTGCTATGAGAAAAAAATTGCACTGTGCCATGGCTGCTCGAAGATCCTCAAATATGCAGACAATGCACAGACTTCGGAGACTTCACAGAGTTCACAGACTCATAAAAGTGAAAAAGATTTGATTTTCAAACTTTGCTAAAACTCTCAACCACTTAAGGGGAAAAAAAGGCAAAACAAAGACATATAATTTTTTATGGCTGTCCCAAAAATAGGTGAGCGCCACACAACACACACACGCGCGCACACGCAAACACACGCACGAATTCAAACATTAATGACCGACATAACAAAGAACATATACAATTTTAGCTGTATGCATAAGAGGTAAACATTCTAAACTTTAACGATACAAAAAAGTTTGAAAATCCTTGACCAGTTAAATGAAAACTTCCGTTTGTTATGTGTAACTTGCGCACAAGAGAATGGAAACACAGACTCCTCGAGTCGCTGATGAGTATGGCCGAGTCCCATTGTTTTTTTTACTACTATTTTGGATTTACAGGCATCTGTTTTGGTTTAAATGTAGTAGCTAAGTGTTTTGATCTCATGTTATGTCCTGCCAAGGACATCTGGCTGACAACCCAGGAATAGTTACTGCAAGGGAGCAGAATCATTTGCGATGCTGCGATGTGGGCATATCCATTAAAATAAGCGCGAAGTTATGAGCTAAATATTCGTCAAAGATCAGAGTAACTGTAAACTCCTGTGCAGTAAATGGGCAATTTATTAAAGCCGAGCGTAGTTAAAGACATTATCTGGTTTAATAAAATGATTTATTATAACAAAGACTCCTTCAAAGGTTTATTGCTTGAATAAAACATTGTTCAAATTACGCATACATACATAATACCAATTGACAGCATATTCACACTATCTGAAAACATTCGTATATATTATGCACGATAGAACTTGTATGTGATTAATTGTGAGCTATATCGGCGGCCCTTCATGGACTTGGAAGATCGACACAACAAATACAGACATAGGTAATGTTTTCGAATTTATATAACATAAAGCGTATGTTTCTTTGTAAATATAGAACATAATTACATCCTACCTAGTAGAATATTTAAAAAGAACCTTACAGCTTATATCTTACATATCAAATACGAGTGTCTATAAGGACAGATTTCAAACTAACCAAGTAGAGTTCACTACAGTTCATAGTGAGATAAACTATAATACATTACGCACACAAGGGATATCTGATTTGTTCGCTGTTTTCGGGCAAAAATATTGCACGAGTTTTACCTCGCATAGTAGTGCGATGAACAGCAACAACAAGAAGTAGACTAATAATTTAACCCAGGTGTACCTTGAAAAAGATAAACGGCACAGTTTTCTGTGGAGCCTATATTGGCCCAGCCTGCATGAGTAAAAGTATGTGCGTTCATTGACAGTTACAATAAGTTCATCTCCTTATCATTATCCTCCAGTGCAAAGGCTCTTGACCTTTTTACAGAATACATAACTCCAAAGAATTGCCAAATATGTCCCTATCCCCCTTTCGCCAGACTGTTGACATCCTCATGACTAGTCCTATTTGGTAGGTACCTCTATCATACCTCTATCATACCTCTATCATACCTCTATCATACGTCTAGAGCTTGCTTTTACTTTACATATGGAAAGATAGGGACAGAACAGCTCAAAGAAAGTTCTAATATAAATGTATTTTAAAAATTGTTCGAGTCCCATACCCCGATCATTTGGTTCCCATATTCCTGTGGGGTGTAGATAGATACCCCCGGATTAAGAAGCCCTGCTTTAATGCACCAATGTCTGTAGAAATCTCCAGGTAGTGCTTGTGTACTTATCTGACACTTCTGGTGAGAGAATGTGTTTATGTGCCCGCACCTATGTTTGTTTACAGGTGAGATATTCTGCGGACGTGATGCTATTCTGTGCTCACGTGGGTTCACCTCGGATCACCTTGTCCTCAGGCGCTGCAGTTCTTCACTTGGTGTGCAAACTGGGTCCAGGTGGTGGTGTCCCTTTATCTTTGGTTTCTGGGGCTAAGTTTTTCATTTATCTTCACAGTTTATCTTTCTCTCTCTCTCTCTCTCTCTCACTCACACAATTTCTCTTTCTTTCTCTCTGTCATACAGGTCTATGTGCCTAATCCTTTACCATTTGAAAAGTTCGTTCGTTCTCTCCCTCCCTCTCTCTCTCTCGCCCTCCCTCTTTCTATGTTTCTCACTCTCTGTCTATGTCTTTCTCGTGCACACGTATACACTCTCTGTGTCGCACACTCTTTGTTTATATCTCTCTATCTCACACACACATGCTCTCTCTCTCTCTCTCTTCTTGTATGGTTCATTCTCTGTCAGTCTTTCTGATTCTCATTGTTTCTCTCTCTCTCTCTCTCCTATTTCTCTCCCCTCTTCTCTTTCTTCTTCTCTTCCTTCTTCTTCTTGGTCTTCTATTAATCATTTTGAACACTATTATCTTTCAATTTTCCTATCCTTAAGACATGAACGTAACTGAAACAGGCCAGATCTTTTCATCTTCTCTCCCTGACATTATAGTTTAGGTGTTTTATTGTTTCAGAAACACTTTTAATACCTTCTAAGAAAGTAGATCCTTGTCATTTCTATTAGCCTTCTTGCTCTTTATCTACGATTGTTCGCGCAAAAGTTCTAAAGGTTGATGAGTTAAGAAAAAAGAGACGACAAATATTTCCGCATTAGCCTGCTTCAGGGACTTTCTTAATGACACTGGCGCACTGGTATGCCTTCGCGCGTTTGTGTCTAAATCTGTGAACTTGCTCAATCACGCAGCCTTAACATAAACATGTACATTGTTTGTGAATCTCGTGAAATGTCTTCAAACCCGATAAAATCTAGTACAGACTCAATCGACCCCGCCTTAATGGAAGCAAAATCATTTTATCTTCTGGCACAGTTAAAAACTGAATCAAAGATTTCGTGTTTTTATCTGCGGGAGTTTTAGGATTGCAGTAGTTAAGACGTGCACAGAATTTTTGTTCTAAAAGCTACCAGGTACCTGGAATTTGTAAAGGAGCCCATGGTTTTCCTTACTATGAACTATTCTCCTCACTCATCTCGTGGATTGTGAGATTTGACGCACGTCCTATGAAGAATATCTGCTTACCGTTTAGGAACACTAGGTTATGTTGTACATAAAGCTGTTTTAGTTGATGAAACACTATGCTACGTTGTACATAAAGGTTCTTTAGTTGATGAACACCAGGTTTTCTTCCACAAAAAGCTATTTTAGTTGATGAACACCAAATTATGTTCTATATAAAACTGTTTTAGTTGATGAACACTAGGTTATGTTCCACATAAAGCTTCTTTAGCGGATGAACACTAGGTTACGTTGTACATAAAACTGTTTTAATTAATGAAACACTATCTTACATTGGCGATGGTTGGGACATGTGCTCCGAATGACTGACAACTCACTACCAAAAATAGCACTAAGATGGACACCACAGGGGAACAGAAGTAAGGGTAGACCAAAAGAGACATGGAGAAGAACAACAGAAAGGATGTTGAGCAATAGAGGGCTCACCTGGGCAAGAGCAGAAAAAAAGGCAAAGGACAGGCATTTGTGGAAAACCCTTGCGGAAGCCCCATGTGCCCTGGGCACTTAAGGTTCAGAGAGAGAGAGAGAGATCTTACATTGTACAGAAAACTATTTTAGTTGAGAAACACTACGTTATATTGTACATAAAGCTGTTTTAGTTTGATGAAAACTAGGTTACAATTTATATAAAGCTGTTTTAGTTGATGTACACTAGGTTACGTTGTACATACAGCTGTTTTAGTTGATGAACACTATCGTACATTGTACAGGAAACTGTTTTCGTTGATGTAAACTAGGTTACGCTGTACACAGAGCTGTTTTAGTTTGATGAAAACTTGGTTACAATTTACATAAAGGTGTTTTAGTTGATGAACACTAGGTTACGTTGTACACAAAAGGTGTCTGAACTGAGGAGCAGTAGATGAAAGAAAACATGTTCTCTTAATTAACAGATAAACAAATGTCACGTGATAGTCAGCCGCGAAGAATTAAAAAATGTCTGTGTTCATGTACACAAGGGTACATGTTAACTGACAGTGGATAATATAAAGCAGAAATTAACAGAGTAATAGGAAATAACTAAATATACATTCGATATAACGAAAAGAACTTTAATCTCTAAATACGAAATGTAGATTTGTAATACTTTCAGACATGCTTCTATTGTGTAAAAGCATGAATATTAATTAAGAAAAATTAAGCCCTTTGAATGTGGATATACAGAGACTGGGGACATACAGCTTGGACAGAAAGGAAAACAATGAAGTGCTAAATAGACTGGAATTTTGTGTAAAAAAAAGACAAATTAATGAACAACATAAGAGTGACAACATTACAATATTTAGGCCATGTCAAAAGACAATACTATAATGAAAATCGTACTTCAGGGCAAACGTTGAGAAAAAGGCGAGCGGTACACCATCAAGAGATGGAGACCAGGCAGCTTGCACGACCTCACAGTGCAAGCAAAATGCAAAAGAAACTGAAAACCCACTACAGCCACATGAAAATATCACAGAATGTTGATCTCACAAAGTGGTTCCGTGTGGGCAGTAATATGTGTGTGTGTGATATCATAGCGAGAACACACGCACATACGCACACACACATACGAAAATAAATGCAGTTGAAAAGAGAAATAGCGAAAAAAGCAAGGTTATGACAGCTAAAATATTTGGGTCATATCAAGAGCCATAATACTGTAATGAAAACCATAATCTTGCGGAAAACTATACTAGAATCTTTGAATGTGAGAGCTGAGGTTATATTTTGGCATGTTTTACTTGAATTTAATATCAGTCTCTCGCATCATTTGGGCGACCTGGTTGGCGGAGTGGTTAGACTCTCGGTATATTAATGCAGTGGTACCGAGTTCAAGTCCCACCAGTGGGGATTTTTTTTTTCTGGCACCACCGCACCAGAAAGCCCCCGGGGTCCACCCAGCTTCTAAAAGATGGATACCAGAGAAATCTTGGAAGGTAAATGCCGCCGGGCGTGATATCACATCAGAATGTGCTGAATGTCTTGGAAATACTGGCCTGACACCTTACCCCAAGTATGCGTTAATGGCATGGTATAGCAGTATACGTGAGATAACTGTTGTTTTTACAGAGTCTCTTTTTAGATTTTTACGTGGTGGGCTGAGATCCTTCGAGAGCCCCATGTGAGCTGAGAAACCCATAACAGAGAATTGTGGGAGAGACTGTGAGTGGGGAGTTCGTCTACGTTTGGATATGTACCTGAAAGGATGGCTTTTGTGAAGTCTGTCGAGAAAATGGACGTTTATATCTGTTACGTGAGTTGTGAAAGTATGAATGGACTCGCCATGTGGCAGGGCAAACCTGCCGGAGGTCAGAATTTTGTTCATCCAGTTCATCAATAAAACCTCATGTCAAGTGATACGCAGGACTGACTTGACTTCTGTGTCAGTGTGTTTCCAACTTTAGGTTTTGAAAGAGCCTGGGAGTGAAGTGGATGGCTGGAGACAGTGAACAACTAATCCATAAACACTCAGCAAACACCGCCTCAACTAGTTCCCCAACATTCTATTCAGTAACAAAAATAGTAACATAGCAAACACAGCAGCATGGCTTCAGTAGAAACGGGGATTTTGCCTTTACATTTTTTAACATCACATGATTTGATGCGAGTTTTCTTGCAGCTAAGATCTTGAAAATATAATGAAATGAGCATCCAGACTATAAATATTTCATTTCACTCATGCTGAACATACCTGCCATGGGACGCTCATTCACAGTGATGGAATGCGAAATCATTTTTTTTTTAATCGGAAGGACACTCTCAAACTGCAGGACACTGGGTATAGCATATGTAAGCTGGAAAATTCAGAATATCAAAGATACGTAACCGAATTACAGGGGCAATTTGCTTGCTAATAAGCATTACGTTGAAAGCCTTCACTTTTCAGCAAATTGATGGCACTGCCTGGAAGATAAAATATTAGCATTATCCTTGTAATACTTTTATTCTCTGAAATTAATTCTTCGTGTGAATGATCAAAAGATAGATTTTTAATAGATTCATCCACTGAATTCACAGTAAGCTTTAGAATTGTACAAGGGGACAGAGGGGCAGAAAACAGAGAAAACAGAAAATAAAAACAGCCAGACAGTGGAAACAGATGGGAGAAGGTAAACCTTACTAGACAAAACGTCCTGGGAGAGACATGTTTTCTAACTGCCCCCCCTCCCCCAGCACTAGTGAGGAAGGTAAACAACCATATAAAACATGAAAGGAATTTATCTTGAAAGAAAGGGAGAGAAGAGAAGAGTGAATGAGATCTATTGTGGACAATGCAGACCGCAAGAGACTTAACGTCAGTATTTGAACAATAAAACATTTATTGTTCCCATTCAAAAATACACAAAGCCATTATTAAGCAAAGCAATAGAAATCTTATTTTCTAACCACTGTTTTCGTAAGGATGATGTTTATTTTATTCATATGACAGCTGGTGGTTCATGAGTTGTTGTTCATTATGCATCTTGTTATCTGCTTTCACGTGTCTTCAGTTACAGTAGTCTTTCGACTCCCCTGACTATGATGGAGAAATACGGCAGCTTTCTTGGCAAGGCAACCGAACCAAATGTGTCTCTACCCGATGATACTTCTACAAAGCACTGCTCTCAGGAAGAAGAAAGTATATCATAAAAAGCTGGGAAAGGAAGTTGGGCCAGACTTGGTTCTTGTCAAAGTGGAGCCAGCTGAGAAGCGTAACATTGCAGCTGTCAGAGAAAAAGCATTAATTCTTTCACCCCCTGAATTAATTTCTATGCTTTGCTAGAATAAAATGTTGATGAAAAATTTTACTGGAATGAAACTAGAAGAAAATTACTCTATAATGTTTTTAAACATATGGGATGTGATAGAAATGTGCTACTTCTCATATTATTTAGACTTTGCCTAACTATTACTCTGAGCCTTGGCTGGCACATGTGTGCAAGATCTACTACCACTGGTGGTGTTGCTTTGAAGTGAAGAGTTAAAAAAAAGTAAGTAAAGGTCACCCTGTCATGCCTTAGAGGCACATAGGGATATGGTGTTAGTGCCCATATTTTCATTGACCTGTCAGCACACTAGAGGGTGATATGGTCAGTATCACGCCTGGCCGCCTTTCCTTCCCCAACTCCAGAAGAAGTCGGGTACCTATTTCTACAGCTGGGGTGACTGGGGTGCCGCCGGCCGGATTCGAACCCCCGACCTTCGCCATGAGAGACCAGTGCACTAACCACTTCGCCACTCAGACACCCAAGTGAAGAGTTAACCAATCCTTTTATGAACTCTGTAGAAAATAAAAAACGCTACAGGAACCTCCCTTTATCGTAGCCGCCGTTAACAAATATCATCAGTGTCAACAGAAATATTATCGTTGTTATTTAACATACAAATAAAATACACGAGACACCGTGGCATTCTGAGCACGGGCATGTCATGTGATAGCCTAACTGGTTCAAAACTCCTATTTCTATTCTTCACTGGAACGCCTCATTTTTTGGAGGGGACTTGTTTCACCACAGCTTTCAGAAGTTGCGCAAGCCATTAATATTTAATCTCACTTATCGATTCACACTTAATTGGCTCATTTCCTGGACTGTATGGGCTCTGAATATGAACATACGTCAATGCTGAATTATGAGTTTGCGACACAGTCAGGTTCCAAGAAAAAGAAAGACATCGAGCTCTGTTCTAGTCCAGAGCGTGCTGATGTAATCCAAGGCATCATTCAAATGTCCAACAAAAAAATGTTTCTTCTTGTGCTATGTATAATAATAGGTTTCCGTGAGATTGTTGCTTCTAATGCATGTTTCATTCATTTCTACATTCGTGCCCCCCCATCTCTCTCTCTTTCGTTCGTTCGTTCTCTCTCTCTCTCTCTCTATCTCTCTCTCTCTCTGTCTCTTCTCTAAAATATGGCTTTTAATTAGCACTGTTTAAAAAAAATATATAGAATTTAGACGTATAGAATTATTACAAATATATGTTGTTGCGCCACTGAAGGGCAGATCTTTCTGCACAAACGGGCATTTCTATGTTATTCTGTCTGTACGTATGTATGTATGTGTGTGTATGCTTGTATGTCTGTATGTATGTATGAACGCGTGATTGTATGTGTATGTAGGCATGTATGTATTATTATATAGGCATGTATGCACGCATGTATATAAATGTATGTGCATGTATGTATGTATGAATGGATTGGAAGAATCTGTGTATATGTATGTTTGTATGCCTGTTTTAATGGTTGGATAGCGTATGTATATATGTATATATGTGTATATGTATGTATCTATATGTGCCGTGAGGCCGGCGGAGGCTGGAACGTTGTATTTTGTGTAGCAGGGCAGACGACTTCTGACTTCTTAAGAAAACTAAAGTATTTGACCTATTGTCCCTACCCGCATGATAGCCTAAGGGAAACTCATGAGCTCTCAGCTCTCCACAACAAAATTAAGAAGTACAACAGACTTGAAATATAAAGGATCGTTGCAAAGGACAACTGGATTTATAGTCCAAAAGACAGTCCTGTACCCAGTTTAGTCTGATACTGGTGCAAAACGAGTGAATCATGAAACAGATTATTGTCCAGATTTCCTCAAATACAAAGACTCCTCAGCTACGAATGTCCATTAATATGAATCACTTCTACAAATCTTGAACGTGTTCTAACCACTTCTGAACATCATCTATCTCTGCTAAAACCCAGGACAGACAGCTTCAGGTTAAATTATGCAGGTTATGTCATTTCCACGATAGACAGGCTTACAGTAAAATGTTATATCAAGCTCAAGCCCGAGGACCAGTGACTAGTCTCAGCTTGGCGCTATACGTTGCTGCTCGGAAGAATGGATCTAAAGTCAAGTCTCTCCCTAGACGGGAAGTATGCGACCATGCGCGTCAGACTGATCTCCTTCAGTCGCGTATCATTTTCTTCTTTAGCATGTTCACAGCTATAGAGTTTCGCCTTGAAACTACGGCTACAGAACGTTGTACATATCCTGTAGAATTTCATGGATGGATGGATGGATGGATGGATGGTCTAAATAATTTTGATTATCATTTCCTTATGCTCTTCAACTTTTACCGAGAGCTTGTATATTTGTTTGTTTGCTCTTTTTTCTCGCTGTCAGGTGTGTATGTTGCGTCTTCCCTAAAGACCAGTTTGTTTCACGTATTTACACAGTATTCACTTCTCACACGCTTGCAGTAATAATTGTTATTTGTTTTTAGACTTTTTTCTTCGGTTTCTTGATATTCTCCCTTGCCATCTCACTGCCCACTTTCTTTCTTTCTTTCGTTCTTTATTTCACTAACTCTTACACACACACACTCTCTCTCACACACACACACACACACACCATTTTTTTCTTTATAAATATACTTCTCTCAGCTGAGAAAGGTACAGTTATCAAAACCGTGATTACCAAACCAACCAATCTTCATCCAGTCAACCACAACCAAACAACTAACAGCCGACTACCCAACCAATCAGTCAACTGACAGCCATCCATCCATCTAACCAATCAACTGGCACCCATCCATCAAGCCAACCAATCAGCTAACAGTCAGCTACCAAACCAATTAACATTCGCCCAACCAACAAAACAATCAACATCCAACTAATCAACCAACCGATCAACTAAAAGCTAGCAACCCAGCCATCTAATGAACTAACAGCCACCCACCCAACAAACTAATCAACTAACAGCCAACCAACCAATCAACTAACAACCAAACACCTACCAAGTCAACCACCCAACCAAGATCTACGCTACCAATCAATCAACCGACCAATCAACCAGCCAATCATTTCAGCTGTCAGTGTTAATTTTGTCATTGTCCCTGTTGATTCAATACCAGGGATCTCCATAATTTTGCATTGTCTATATGTCCGCAGTCTCTTCTAGGACAGTTGTTCCCAAACCTTTTTCTCGCGCATTTGCTCCTGATATCTCCTGTTAGTCCCTTTTCCCTAACAGCACCCCCTACCAGGGATTTTTCTAACCTCCCCAGGGATCAGTGGCCCCCAATTCTGAGAACCTCTGATTTAGAACATTCTTTTTTTTCTCTTGTGTGTGTGTGTTTTCAACTAGTTTTTTTTACGTCGATAAACATTTGCCAAGTTGTGTTTAAAATCGTTTGTTTAGCTTCTAGTCTTCAAATCTTTCTTCGTGTTTATGCGGGTTTTACGCAGATTTTATTGCTGTTTAATGAAAATACTGAAATAATGAATGAATATAGGATAAGAGGGTTTTTTTTTTCACTTGGACAAACAAAGAAAAAGTTACCTGTAGAGGTGTTAGCGTGTTAACTGTGCATGGAATTCAACCTGTGTGTCTACGCTTTAATAGGGAAAATAAGCAGGACTGGATCGAAAAATAAAAAAGATAGAAATATAGGTAGAGGTAAATAATAAATAAAAAGTTCGGGAAACCAACTTCTTACGCTTGCAGCATTATTTTTCTAATGAAACAGTTTTTCACTAAAACTGCTATTTTGTTATTTCCAGCTTTAAGGGATAGTTTTCAGTTTTATAAAAATGTAAAAAGTACAAGTACTATCGTACGGCGTGCAGTGTGTGACAATCGTCCTTTATTACTGATTTGTTGGCCGGCCCCTTCAGTGAAGGAAAGTACCTGCTGGCTAGCCATTTGCGTTAGAAAATTAGACTGTACTTTAACACTTTCCATAGAATACTGGTACATCCTGCTATGTTTGCTTATTAACGTAATTATCTGATCAATGCACAGCAGCTGTTTCTAAACACGAACTGTTACAGCTGACACGGAAGGATGTTCGGAGCGCAAATTAGCAACACTGGGATCTCCTCTCAGAGTGTAATGAGGTCTAATGTGAATTTAATAATCAACTTCCATAGTGGAATTACAGTATATCCAAAGTGGAATTATTGTTCATTTAACACTTCCATGGTTGAATTACAGTATATCCAAAGTGGAATTATTCTTCATTGTAACACTTCCATAGTGGAATTATAGTATATCCAAAGTGGAATTATTGTTCATTGTAATACATCTATGGTGGAATTACAGTACAGTATATACAAAATTGAAATATTGTTCATTGTAACACTTCCATGGTGGAATCAGAATATATATATATATATATATATATATATATCTTATCTTATATCTTATATCCTTCCCGTGCCGTTAGACGTCACATAGGGCTCGCAAAGTAGTTCGCCAATTTTTCCTGTCTTCGGCGAGTCTTTCAACCTCATCAAAGGATTTTATGCCTGTTAACTTGGCCTCTCTTAATAATGTTCTCTTCAGAGTTTCACGCGGTCTACCCCTTTTCCTTCGGCCTGTTGTGTTCCACTTGATAGCTTGTTTTGGGATTCTCTGCTCATTTCTTCTCATCAAGTGGCCAACATATGTCCATCTCCTTTTCCTGATCACCCGTGAGACTGGTTGTTGTTCAGTCATCTGTCTTATCTCTGCATTGTTCTTGAATTCATTCCACTTGATGAAGAGTATTTTCCTTAGGCATTTGTTTTCAAAAGAGTCTAATTTCTTTTCTATTTCTTTAGTTGTTTTCCAGCTTTCGCATGCATAAATGAGGGTGGATATTACATTTGAATTGAATAGTCTTAACTTGGTTTTTGTGCTTATAACTTTTGAATTCCATATGTTCTCAAGATTCTTGAAGATTGATGCTGCTTTTGCAATTCTGATCCTAACTTCCTTTCTAGTGTCACCATCCTGGTCTATGTAGCTGCCAAGGTATGCAAATTGATTGACTTCTTCAATATCTGTCCCTTCTATGTGTATTTTTCCATTTTGATTGATGGGAATTTTCATTATTTTTGTTTTGTCCTTGTTAATTTCAAGTCCTATTTTGCTAGCCAGTGAAGATAGGCTATCTGTTTTTTCTTGCATGGAATTCACATTATTACTGATAAGAGTTATGTCATCAGCAAAATCAAGATCTTCTAGTTGGGTCCCATGTACCCAGTCAATACCTGTGTTACCTGTGCAGCATTTTTTCATTATGAAGTCTATTGTAATCCCAAAAAGTAAAGGAGACAGTATACATCCTTGTTTCACGCCTGTTTCAATCTGGAACCATTCACTCATCCCTTCTTCTGTCTTGACTGCACAACCATATCCATTGTATAAGTCCTTAATGATGTTGACAATTTTAGATGGTATTCCATATAGACATAAAATTCTCCATAATGAATCTCGTGTATGCTATCAAATGCCTTCTTAAAATCTATGAAATTCAGTATTAATGGTTTCTGCTTTTCAATATGTTCTTCAAGTATTATTCTGAGAGTAAAGATCTGGTCGAGACAGCTTCTCCCTTTTCGAAATCCTGCTTGTTCTTCTCTCATTGCAGTATCCACTATATCTTTGAGTCTATTCAAAATGACCTTGCAAAATACTTTTGACACAACTGATATTAAGGTTACTCCTCTCCAGTTGTTACAGTCACTAAGGTTGCCCTTTTTTGGTATTTTCACAATGATTCCCTTCTTCCAATTAGAAGGGACCTTTTCTTCTTTCCAAATCTTGTTAAACATTCTCTGTAGTTGTCTCATGTTGTCACTATTGATAGCTTTTAGCATCTCGGCTGTTATTTCATCTTCACCTGCAGCTTTGTTGTTAGCCATTAAATTCACTGCTGTTTCAATTTCATGCAATTCAATTTCATCTAGATTGACATTTAGTTGTGGGGCTTGGTAAGTCAGTTTCAAGGTTTAACAATTCTTTTGGGTGTGGTCGATTGAGTATTTCTTGGAAGTGTTCAGCCCATCTTTGCTTTTGGTCTTTATTTGATGTTAATAGTGTTCCAGTTTTGCTAAGGATTGGTCTTTCTTTAGATGTAATAGTACCTGTTAGCCTCTTTTGTATGTTATATAAAGTTTTGCTGTCTCCTGTTTTTGCTGCTTTTTCTGCCTCTTTCGCCATATTGTCTATGTATTCTCTTTTATCCCTTCTAGCTGAACTTTTTACTTTCTTGTCTATGTCTTTGTATTTTGCTTTTGCCGAATCTCTTTCATGATCTGCTTTTGCATTCAACATGTTAATTTGACTGCTCGTCTTTCATGTATATACTTCCATGTTTTATCTGATATCCATGCTTTTCTATTTGGTTTTTCCAATCCAGCGCTTACTTTTGCTGCTGTGATTATGGCTGTGCTGTAAGAATTCCATAACTCATCTATACCTATCTCCTCAACTTCACTGGGTGTTTTGGAATGATTGGCAAGTTCCTGATTGAAATTAATGTTAGTATTTTCTTCTTGTAGGCTGTGGATGTTTATCTTTCTGTGTACTGATTTCTTGTGTTGACTTTTCAATTTTAGTTTTATTTTCCCTATGCACAGGTTGTGATCACTGTTGACATCTGCACCCCTATAAGCCCTTACATCCATGAGAGATGTTCTGTATTGCTTTCTAATACAAAAATGGTCTATCTGGTTTCTAGTTCTATCATCTGGAGATATCCATGTTGTTTTATGTATCTCTTTGTGTGGGAATATTGTGCCTCCAATGACCATGCCCTCTGTTAAACATATTTCAATTAATCTTTCTCCATTCTGATTAACCATGTCAATTCCTTCTTTCCCCATCACTTTTTCAACGTCGGTATTATCCTTCCCTACCTTAGCATTGAAGTCCCCCATAGCAATTAGGATGTCGTGTTTAGGGACTTTGTTGATGATTTGTTGTAGTTGGTGATAAAGTCGTCTTTCACATCATCATCTGCATCATTCGTGGGTGCATAACACTGTATTATTGTCATTCTTCCGTGTCGTAGGTTGTATCGTGCTCTTATTATACGACTGTTCACTGGTTCCCATTCTACAAGGCTCTTTGCAGCTACATTTGACATAATAATGCCCACTCCGTCTCGGAATTTATTGTCATTTCTACCTGAATGTATAATTAACTTACCGTTTTCCGCCGATCTTTTACCTGCTTCTGGCCATCGCATTTCGCTGATGCCCAGTATGTCTAGATGGTATCTCTCCATTTCTTTGATGACCTGGTTGGTTCTTGTTGGTGCTGCCATCGTTCTCACATTCCAGAATCCAACCCTTGTCACATGTTTGGGGCCGACGAATGAGCTCTTCGGAGTTGGCATCCCTGATGCTCGGTTGGTTTCTCTGCGAGTTTCCATAACGATATCTTTTTTTCCTATCTGGAGTTGCCTCTAGATAGGTCTCAGGATAAGGTTGTTAGCCTTATGCCCAACTCCCGGTACATGATATGTAACAGATCAAGCGGAATTCCGCTGATTTCTGCATGCCGGCGAGAGCGTTTTAAAAACGACCGCCATCTTGCACGTCACGCCGGAATATATATATATATATCCTTCCCGTGCCGTTAAATGTCACATAGGGCTAGCAAGGTAGTTTGCCAATTTTTCCTGTTTTCGGCGAGCTTTTCAACTTCATCAAGGGATTTTATGCCTATTAATTTGGCATCTCTTAACAATGTCCTCTTTAGAGTTTCACATCGTCTGCCTCTTTTTCTTCAGCCTGTTGTGTTCCACTTGATAGCTTGTTTTGGGATTCTCTGATCGTTTCTTCTCATCACGTGACCAACATATGTCCATCTCCTTTTCCTGATCACCCATGAGAATGGTTGCTGTTCAGTCATCTGTCTTATCTCTGCATTGTTCTTTAACTCGTTCCGCTTGGTGCCGAGTATTTTTCTTAGGCATTTGTTTTCAAAAGAGTCTAATTTATTGTCTATTTCTTTAGTTGTTTTCAAACTTTCGCATGCATAAATGAGGGTGGATATTGCATTTGAATTGAATAGTCTTAACTTGGTTTTTGTGCTTATAACTTTTGAATGCCATATATTCTCAAGATTCTTGAAAATCGATGCTGCTTTTGTAGTTCTAACTTCCTTTCTGGTCTCACCATCCTGGTCTATGTAGCTGCCAAGGTATGCAGATTGATTGACTTCTTCAATATCTGTCCCTTTCTACGTGTATTTTTCCATTTTGATTAATGGGAAGTCTCATTATTTTTGTTTTGTTCATGTTAATTTCAAGTCCTATTTTGCTAGCCTGTGAAGACAGGCTATCTGTTTTTTCTTGCATGGAATTCACATTATTACTGCCAAGAGTTATGGCATCAGCAAAATCAAGATCTTCTAGTTAGGTCCCATGTACCAAATCAATGCATGTGTTATCTGTGCAGCATTTTTTCATTATGACGTCTACTGCAGTTTCAAAAAGCATAGAAGACAGTATACATCCTTGTTTCACGCCTGTTTCAAACTGGAACCATTCACTCATCCCTTCTTCTGTTTTGACTATACAAATATATCCATTGTAGAGGCCCTTAATGATATTGACAATTTTAGATGGTATTCCATGTAGACTTAAAATTCTCCACAATGAATCTCTGTGTATGCTATCAAATGCCTTTTTAAAGTATATGAAGTTCAGTATTAATGGTTTTTGCTTTTCAATATGTTCTTCAAGTATTATTCTTAGAGTAAAGATCTGGTCGAGACAGCTTCTCCCTTTTCGAAATCCTGCTTGTTCTTCTCTCATTGCAGTATGCACTTTGTCTTTAAGTCTATTTAAAATGACCTTGCAAAATACTTTTGGCACAACTAGTGACTAAGGTCACCCCTCTCCAATTGTTACAATCGCTAAGGTTGCTTTTTGGTATTTTAACAAGGATTCTTTTTTTCCGTTTAGAAGGGACTTTTCTTCTTTCCAAATCTTATTAAACATTCTCTGTATTTGTCTCATCCTGTCACTATTGATAGCTTTTAATATTTCGGCTGTTATTTCATCTTCACCTACAGCTTTGTTGTTAGCCATTAAATCCACTGCTGTTTCAATTTCATGCAATGTAGTTTCATCTAGGCTAACACTTAGTTGTAGGGTTGGTAAGTCGATTTCAAGGTTTATCAATTCTTTTGGGTGTGGTCGATTAAGTATTTCTTGGAAGTGTTCAGCCCATCTTTGCTTTTGGTCTTTACTTGATGTTAATAGGATTCCAGTTTTGCTAAGGATTGGTCTTTCTTTAGATGTAATAGTACCTGTTAGTCTATTGTGTATGTTATATAAAGTTTTGCTGTCTCCTGTTTTTTCTGCTTTCTCTGCCTCTTTCGCCATATTGTCTATGTATTCTCTTTTATCCCTTCTAGTTGAACTTTTTACTTTCTTGTCTATTTCTTTGCATATTGCTTTCACCAGATCTTTTCCAAGATCTGTTTTACATTCAACATGTCTAATCTGGCTGCTCGTCTTTCATTTATTCACCTCCATGTGTTTTGTGATATCTGTGTTTTTCTATTTGGTTTTTTCAGTCCAGTGCTTCCTTTTGCTTTTGTGATAATGGCTGTGCTGTAAGAATTCCATAATTCATACCTGTCTCCTCTACTTCACAGAGTGTTGTGGAATGATTGGCAAGCTCCTGATTGAAATTATTGTTAGTATTGTATTCTTGTAGGCTGTGGCTGTTTATTTTTCTGTGTATTGATTTCTTGTTTTGGCTTTTCAGTTTTAGTTTTATTTTCCCTATACACAGATTGTGATCACTATTGACATCTGTACCCCTATATGCCCTTACATTTATCAGAAATGTTCTGTATTGCTTTCTAATACAAAAATGATCTATCTGATTTCTAGTTCTATCATATGTAGATATCCACATTGTTTTATGTAACTCTTTTTGTATAAATATTGTTCCTCCAATGACCATGCCTTCTATTAGACATATTTCAATGAATCTTTCTCCGTTCTGATTTACCATGTTAATTCCTTCTTTCCTCATTACTTTTTCTACGTCGGTGTTATCTTTCCAAAGTATATCCAAAGTGGAATTATTCTTCATTGTAACACTTCCATGGTGGAATTAGAGTATATCCAAAGTGGAATTATTATTTATTGTAACACTTCCATGGTGGAATTACAGTACAGTATATCTAAAATGGAATTATTGTTCATTGTAACACTTTCATGATGGTATCAGAGAATATCCAAAGTGGAATTTTTGTTCATCGTAAGACCTCAATTGTGGAATCAGAATATATCCAAAGTGGACTTATTGTTCACTGGAACACCTCTATATTACAGCTGTCGTTCACAAATCTTATATTTGTGTATAATTTTTTTCTCTCTTTTCAATATTGGCGTTGTTATGATATATCTGTTTTCTCCACGTCAATCTTCCTGTGAAGTCTGTCATTTCGTGATCTCAAAGACTACTGGTAAGACACCAGGATTATCTCGTGAATCATAAACGTTTCTCTAACACTCAGCCGAAAAGACAAAACAGATAATAGGTTATTCTGTAACTTGTAAAGAATGTTTGCAAAAGCAATACAAATACAAGACGCATAGGAAACTGTATGTGATAACACTAAACTGACCATCTGGATGAGAGAGGTATTTTTTGTTATTTTTAACTGAATACTTTAACATAGATACATCTGCAACCTCTCACTTGCTTGCACGGTAATGGGCTGAACTCGAGTTCTAACAATTTTTCTATCCTCTTTACATCTAAGAGTGTCTGAGTGCCGAAGTAGTTAGTGCACTGGTCTCTCATGGCGAAGGTCGGGGGTTCGAATCCGGCCGGAGGCACCCCAGTCATCAAGCTGTAGTAATGGGTACCCGACTTCTTCTGGAGTTGGGGAAGGAAAGGCGGCCAGGTGTGATACTGACCATATCACTCTCTAGTGTGCTGACAGGTCAAGGAAAATATGGGCGCTAACACCATATCCCTATGTGCGTCTAAGGCATGACAGGATTACCTTTACCTTTACCTTTACCTTTTTTACTTTTACATCTAAAAACTAACAAGCAGTTGTAAGTGATGGCCGAGATCAAAGAGATCAGCTGCTCAATCAGATTAAATCAGATCAAATTCAAGTATGTGATAGTTATGTTTCGATTATAATTCGACGTAATCAAGTGGCTCCTCTATGTAGGTTAGACTGAGATCAAACGACTCTGACTTCCGGGGTCCCCCCTCATCCACCTTGTTCGTCTCAGCTCGGGAACCAGGACAATGTTACAGGCACTCAGATCTTCAGAAGCTGAAATAGAGCACTGGAATAAACGAAGAAATGAAAATTAACAGTTTTTAAAGGGAAAAAAAACCTGTTTGCTCATGTTTAATTGAGGAGCATTCTTCTTCTTCTTTTTCTTCTTCAGTCTCCCTGGAACTGCCAACTGTTGTTCTTTCAAGCCGATGCGGTAAATATTTTGAGACACTGCATCATGTCATCAGTCAGTCAGTCAGTCAATCATTTGCATGTCCCTTGCTGAACTTTGCCTTCCTAACAGCACTCCTGTAGGTCTCTCTGTTGTAAGCAAGACGCCCTGCTGCCGATGCGTCCATTCTCAGATCATCAACGATGTCTTGCAGCCATCTTCGCCTTGGTCTTCCTCTCTTTCTTTTTCACATTATGTACCTACCATGACGATCTTCTCTAAATTCTCACGACTTTTAATATGTCCAAAATTTTTCAGTTTTGCATCATGTCATGGCAGTTATTTTTTTTTTCAGACCCTCATTGGATAAAAAAAACAGCGGGTGTGCAATGTTGCTTTAGCAGATTCCATCGTTAGCCAGGTTAGGCTTGTTACTGGGGATACCAACGGAGACGTGGAACAGAGTCGTGGTCAGCTATGCATCGCCAATCATGAAATTTCCATTGCAAATAACTGGAGCGGTTCTTTCATAGAGCATATTTCATGAAAGAGAGCGGAAACTCAGCAATGAACTGTTTAATTTTGACAAAAGCAGAAAAAATAAAAACACTTTTAGAAATGAAAAACGTTTTTTGTGGAATGTAACTCTCCTAAAGACTACATAAATGATCTGAAGTAAACCTTGTCTTTGTCTTCCAGAGCTGCGTGTACTGAAGAAAACGAGCTACTCAATGTCACATCTATCAAGGTAAGCAAAATTTTGTACACACTGTCAATACTCTGCCTAGGGAAGCAAATTCGTGTATATACTATCACATTTCTATCTACGGAAGCAAATTCTTGTACATACTAACAAATTTCTATCTAGTGAAGCAAATTTATGTACAATCAAATTTCTATCTAGTGGAGCAAATTTGTGTA
This sequence comes from Achatina immaculata, assembly GCA_009760885.1. Lineage (NCBI taxonomy): Eukaryota > Metazoa > Mollusca > Gastropoda > Stylommatophora > Achatinidae > Lissachatina > Lissachatina immaculata. The sequence continues at coordinate 85,019,985 of CM019691.1, read as the reverse complement.
CATACTATCCAATGTCTATCAAAGGAAGGAAATTCGTGTACAGACTATTAAAATTATATCGAGGTAAGTACATTCGCGTACAGACTGTAAAATTTATTTCCACGAAAGTATAATTCGTGTACACACTACCAGTTTCTATGTAGGTACGTAATTTCGCCTACAAACTATAAAAATTATATCTAAATATAGATTTATAAACATACCAAACGTATCGCAATGTAGTAAAATGCATAATTTTTGTTTTTCAGCGGTGTCAAAATCTCTCCCTTTTCTCGCTTCACGCTTTACCCCTCATTTGGTGGAACATAGATTTCCATGTACACTCAAACACTCGGCATGCCTGTCATTATAAGGCGTGTCTCATTTTCTTATACAAAAGAGGCCATGAATTTACTCTTTTTTTTCATACACGCATACACAAGCAGTATAAAAAAATTATGGACAAATTATTGCCAATGTGCTTGCTAAACGAAATTAAATCCCATAATGCATAATAATGAGAAGCAGGCGACGAGGCCAGAGAGAGAAAAAAAGCTTCCACATTTCGGTTGATATAACCAATATTTTGCCACAAATAGCCGCGAACAGTAATTACACTCTGCACTTTTTTAATATATGTCGTATAGCAACTCATCATAATAGCATGAATAAAAGCTAGCGGGGAAAAACAATGTTTTCCCCAACCTTTCATGCATTTTCATTCCCTCGTATAGAGAGATATAAAGGATTTATGTGAGCTAAAAGTAATGGGTTTCTTTCTCTCCTTCGCTTACTCTCTTCCTTCTTTCCTTATTCATCTCTCTCTCTCTCTCTCTCTCTCTCTCTCTCTCTCTCTCTCTCTCTCTCTCTCTCTCTCACCTCTGCTTTTATTTTGTACCAAAATGAATGTTTGAAAGTTGAGCGAAAATTGGACGATGAAAGACAGAATTGGACAGAATGTCAGACAGGCCTGCGTTGCCTAATTCTTCACCCTTTGAAAATAAAGTTAATTCGTTCGTTCTGTATCCTTCACTCTTTCCCGCTTTCTATCATATTCACTCTTATTCACATCTTTTTCTCTCGCTCTGCATAATGGCCCCTTGTCTCATTCTTGGAAATTATTCTTCCTCTCCCTCTAACCTGATCTTGTTCTCTCGCTTCCTCTCCCGTCTCTCTGTCTTTTCTCTCCCTCCTCTTTTCTTCTCTTTCTGTCATCTTCGGTTGATTCTTATCTTCTTCTTCTCCCTCTGTTTGTGAAGGGTCAAGGACAGCGTGGCTGTTGTTCCCGCCACACCTTATCAATAATAAATCACCATCATTGTAACTGAGGAGAAGAGTAAAGAACTCAGTCACAGAACATTCTGGAGAAATCTAGAAGTTTATCAATAAGGTAGACAGAGGTGTATGGTGCAGTTTTACAAAGTGAGGGAGGAAGTGAGCAAGGTGAGAAAAAAACGAATATAAAGTATGAGAATGTATAAATGAAAAACATACAGCATCCGATATTTCGGCATGAGCCTTATTCGAGGATACATGCAAAAACAAAATACAAACATATATAACTTATCTGAAGCGTCTTGCTCTCAGTAAAGCGGAAATGTGTGTGGAAGAAGGAGGAGGAGGAAAAAAAACCGTTGCCTACGGTTAGGAGATCGATTTCGCCAGCATCTCAATGATATTTCTAAGAGGGCCTGGACACCTCTGGCTAAACATTTTTGCCTTGGTAACCACAGAGGCAAACAGGACATTTCGGTTAGTGCGATCCGCTCTTGTTCCGCAGATGTACGATCTCGGAGGGTCCTAGAACAGCGCCTTATTTTCTAGACTGGCTGTCTCCACCCAGCTGGAATTAACAATGTCTTCAGCTTTCTGTAACTTCTTTATTTTTCCACTGGCCTTTTTTATACTCTAATTTCTTTCTCTATGCTACCCCTCCCTACCACCATCCTATTTCCTTCTCTGCCAACATATTGGTCTTGTCCCATTCACCAGTTTTACATTTCCTCCCTGTAGGTGTTCAAGTTCTTCATTCATTATCTCTCGCGTCCTCTTTTCTCTCCCCTTTCCCCGCACCCCCCCCCCCCGACACCTCTAGCGGCTATCATGTTTCTATTGCCTTCCCCCAACCCCTTTCTCCCACTTGTTCTGCTCCTCTCTCTCTCCGCTTCTTCGCTATGATTGGCTATATCGGGAATCTTTTGTCTGTAGGCAACGGGTTTTTTTTCCTCCTCCTCCTTCTTCCACACACATTTCCGCTTTACTGAGAGCAAGACGCTTCAGATAAGTTATATATGTTTGTATTTTGTTTTTGCATGTATCCTCGAATAAGGCTCACGCCGAAATATCGGATGTTGTATGTTTTTCATTTATACATTCTCATACTTTATATTCGTTTTTTTCTCACCTTGCTCACTTCCTCCCTCACTTTGTAAAACTGCACCATACACCTCTATCTACCTTATTTATATTAACCAGTTTTACTGCAGTCGCCATCCCTTTTATCTAGAAGTTTATCAATGACGCATGAAATAATGTTCTGTTTTGTTTTTCTTTTCAGATGACTGACGCGCCATTTGGTCGCTCAGAGTCGGAGGACGATATCGTGGAAGACTATGAAGATGGCATCTCGTTCAAGTCGCCATGTCTGCGGAACAGGACGCCATTAGAGAGACTTTTGCTCATTCTTCTCCTTGTCTTCATTGTTGTCATCATCGGGTTGGCGGTTGGACTTACACGACCTCAAATTGTCCCAGGTATGTGTGTATATACATATACATGAATATATGTATATGTATGTGTGTATGTGTCATCTTCATCAGATGCCGTGCCGACATGCGCTGGCTATTATGCTTCTCCAGAGTACCCGATCCTTCATGCAGGCCATTAGCTCAGTTGGTGATCTCCTCTCACACCATCTTGTCAGACTGTTCAGTATCATTTCTCTCGATCTTCCCCTGGCTAATCTTCCTTCTATTTTTCCTGTTGTTACAATATTTTTTTGTTTTGTTTTTATCTCTCTAGATATTCTCATACACTCTACATGAGTTATTTTTCCTGTCCAAGGAATTCGCAACATTCTTCTAATAAACCACAATTCTATTGCTTCCAATGATTTTTGTGCAGACCTGCCTATTGTCCATGATTCACTTCCATATAACAAGATAGGTTCAATATAGCATTTTAGGGCTCGTTTTCTAACATTCATTGATAAGGATGTGTTGCACTAGTTTTCTAACATTCATTGATAAGGATGTGTTGCAGTAGTTTTCTAACATTCATTGATAAGGATGTGTTGCATAATATATTTCTCATTCTCTGAAATACAGACTTTGCTTGGCCTATTATGTTCCTAATCTCTGTTCTGCATATATATATATATATATATATATATATTCGCGTCCGTCTCATTGTTATATTTCTTTTTATTGTGAAAGTAGAGAGTAGACGATGGAATTGTATACCTTTTCTTTACAGTTTCAAAATAAAGATCTGCTAATATGTCAGTTTGTCTGACTGGCTCTTTGAATGTCTCTCTGTCTATCTTTTTGTCTGGCTGTTGGTCTACATATGTACATCTCTCCGTTCGTGTTTTTCTAGACACTTTTCCACCGACAAGCCTGCCCGTCTTTCGTCTTTCTAACTGATTTTATCTTTACTTTTTTCCCCTAAATGTTTATTTATAATTATTTCCATATCTTTTTTTTTCTTACGTACATCAGCCTATTCATCTCAGTGCCTGTTGAGACATAAATAAAATCCATTAAACATTTGCACTTAACCCTTATGGCCATCATATTTTTTACTAAGCGTTTTCCTTCTGCTTGTCTTATTCCTAATCTCATCTTTCACATCGCAGTTTTCCCCATTGGCAGTTATCAAAACCATGTATTTTTCCCCTCGCTGTAGTAACTTCACTTTCTTCCAATTATCGTTTCTGGGTTCTTGTCATCGTTATCTCGTACATCCTTCTAATAGTCTTCTGTCAAATAGCTAGCGTTTACTAGTCTTCTTTCGAACTGTTAACTTTCTCGTGTGTTGCTGCTTCCAGAAGTGTCTCTACATATTTAAGAAACACAAGGTGCATAAATCTACCTGTGCTTGTCTTGACGGATACGTCGTTAGTTAAGCGCACTCAAATAATCCATCCGCTTCTTTTTTGCAAGAAGGATATTTTCCAAAGTTTCTGCTTTATGGAAATCTGTGTTGCTGATGTGTTCCAAAAGGATCCGTCCCAGTTCATCTTGTTGGTTCAAATTTCACATCCAAGGACTTGTTTAACTGCTCCAAAGCTGTTTCTGATAGCATCATTAGGATCTTCCCAAAAATGTATTTGCGTGAGGCGTGTATGTCTCAAAGAATCTGCCAAGCTGTTGTCAGAGACATTTTCTGGCTTTTTTTATCCCTCTGCTACTTGGAAGTCTGTGTTACTGACAAGTGCCAAAAAGACCCCCACTAGTTCATCTTCATGGCTTTAGTTTCACATCTACAGACATGTTTAATTGTCTCAGTAATGTTTCTGATATCTTATTTAGGGCCCCTCCCCCCCCCCCAAAAAAAAAAAAATTGAAAAGGCATCTTTGGAAAAACAAGTCCTTTTCATCTGGTCGAGTGACAATGGCGCTTCTGGAACTGACAGTTCTATCGTCCAATGAAACAGCGTCTAACATTTTGTGAACCACAAAAACCCGTTACTTGAAAGTTACACAAATAAGGCTTGGCCATTCATGGTGGAAATTATATAAATGGGTTACATTTCTAACTCCTTCCTCATATTGTGTAAGAAGGGACTATACAATGATATTAGTTTTCTTTGTGTTCGAAGCTTTCTGTATATGAAGACATGAAATTCATTTTCAACTCGTTTTTCTTGGCTGTCATAATCGCAGCTGCTGATAGCCAAAAATGTTTATACATCGAATACAAGCCAATAACTTACAGTAAGCATGAAATGTTATTTTATTTTCATTTTATGAGTTTTTTTAATAAAACATGAATTTACAATGAATTACTTTAATCGATATCTAAAAGCTGACGTAATAACACTGAAAGAAAAAAAGTGAAATTATTTAAATTTCACATTTTTTTTCTTAATAATTACCACTATAAATATGAAATTATAAATCAAAATTTAAAAGTCTGTATCCTATATCTTCATCATCATGTGCCATACCAGTGTCGATTCTTGATAATTCCTGGCATCTTACTTAGTCATTTTCTACCATAATATCGTTTTAGGCTATCAGTGGTCTTCTCTCTTGATCTTCTTCTGCATCTGTTCTCACTTGTCTTTCCTGCTGCTATATGATATGGCTCTCATAATTTACCAAGGAGATGTTTATTGGTCTTTTTTTTCTATGGATTGAATTCAATTGATTTCTCATTGACTTTTGTTAAGTATAGCTCGTTTGTCATTTCAGCTGTCCAGGGTAGTCTTAATATTCTTTGAAGAAAACACATCTTCGTTGCATTCAGTGATCTTTGCAGTGGCATATTTATTAATCACAGCCACAGTTCACTTCGTGGAGTAAGTCTCAAAACAACACTTTACAACGTATATGCAATAATTATATTAATTACATGTGTTTTGTCATTTTATTCACTGCTCTTTTGGCTTCGCATATTGTAGGTTTGCTTTCAGATGTGTATTTTCCGCATCATACTGTCAGTGTGCCCAGAATCTCAAGTTCATTCCATTGCGCTCATGTGGACTCTTCGTCTATGATACAACCATTGTTTGTGGCCCCCCCCCCTCCCAATTATTCAGGCTCCATCGTTATCCGCACTTTTTGTCACTACCATATCTTCTAATTCCTGGATGGCGTTTTCATTCTTAGTTATTACTACTCTGTAATTCATATGCTTTACATCCACTTGTTCACACTATACGGTAAGTCTTCAGCTCGGCTTCCTGGTTTGTTCTTGACTGATCTCATATTTTCATTATACGTATAGTGAGAAAGAAGAATTCTGGTGAAATAACACATCTTACCCAATTCCTGGTTTCATTGGTTGGTATTCCTTGCTACATTTATTCTGATGATTTGCCTTTTTTTAATTCCAATCTACATTTTAGTTATAAATAAATATAAATATATAATGCACCCTAAAAAGCTGAGTCAAAATATAAACTCACCTGGTGCTTTGTTGTATCTAAATATTCCATTCCGCACTCTATTTCTGTCACAAATTTATGTTGGTGCTATTTATCGGACTTCCTGGCGACTCCACGTGGCCGTAAATCAGTGATTCTCCAACTTCTGGCTGCCAGCCCCTTTCTTCCCAGGCCTCTTCTTTAGTCCCCACCCGCCCAGTCCCCGAAAAAGAGAATTTTCGCTCAGTTGGTTCTGATGCTCCCTACGGCTCTATTTTCCGTCATCGCCCTTTGTCTCCCGGGGGGGGGGGCGGTAGGGAAGAAGCACAGATCGCTGATATCCACTCTTGGAACTACTGCTGTATAGATACAGGTGAAGACTGAAATGTTCCGCATAAAGATATGAATGATATAAATTATACGATGAGAGATTTCCAGACGAAATAAGAAGTTTACTGTTTAAACAGATTACATTAATGAATGCCAGCTTTTCTAGAAATGTTCATGGTACATGAGGTCAGATGTAAGCATTTTTATCGATAAAACTCTCCTCTCTCCTCGCTCTCTCTCTCTCTCTCCTCTCTCTCTCTCTTTCTCTCTCTCTCTCTCTTTATATAGTCTTGAATAGCATGAGGTAGACTATGCTCCTGTTTCACACTTTTCTTGTTCTTTTCTGCAGTGACCCAGTATTGTAAGTCGCCTGCCTGTGTGCAGGCTGCAGGCTCCCTTTTGTCGGCAATTGACTGGAATGTCGACCCTTGTGAAGATTTTTACAAATTTGCCTGCGGACATTGGTTAAAGACCCAACCAATTCCACGAGGATATCACCACTGGGACCGTTTCCAAGAACTGAGTGGGCATAATTTATATGTTTTAAGCAATTTGATAGGTGAGTTGAATGTCACATAACTTGTATATCTTAAGCAATTTAACATGTTAGTTAAGTGTCAACTTAAGCAACTTAATGTATGAGTTGAACGTCGCTTAACCTTCATGTTTTCAGCAATTTAACAGATGAGTTGAATGTCGCCTAGCTTCCGTGTTTTAAGCAATTTAATGGACGAATGTCGCCTAATCTATATGTTTTCAGCAATTTAATAAATGAGCTGAATGTCTCTTAACTTCCATGTTTTCATCAATTTGAATAAGGTGAAACCTATGTGTTTTCAACAATTTAATAAATGAGTTGAATATCACTTAACTTCCATGTTTTAACAATTTAATAAATGAACTGAATGTCACTTAACTTCCATGTTTTAACAATGTAATGGATGAGTTGAATGTCACCTAACGTATGTTTTAAGCAATGTAATGGATGAGTTGAATGTCGCCTAACTTACATGTTTTAAGCAATTTAACAGATATGTTGAATGCTGCCTAACTTCCACGAGGTTTGATGACTAAGTTTATGTGTGTCTGTCGAGTTTGAAGATGATTTCTGACTGATCTTTCCATGAATTAACCCTTAAATATTTAGATCGTAATGTTTATTCAAGATATTACATATGATCGTTCATAAACTTGAGTGAATGATCTTTTTTTTTAATTCCTTTTTTTTTAAATTTAAAAAGAACAGAAAATAAGCGTCTCGCACAGATATTTTGAATTTTTCTATGGCAAAATATAGACGGGACGATGCGTACTGCTAGTATGTCTGATTTCTCAAGCGAGTATGTCTTGATTTCTTGAAACAAAATACGACTTTTTCTGCTGTATATATAATTTTTAGTTCTTAAAATTTGTTTTCCATTTATTTATTTTTTTTTTTGTAGCTTGTCGATACATCTTCAGGCCTTTGTTAATGACAAATGATAAGCTCTCAGTTTTAGTTATTGTGACCAGGATCTGTATCAGACTATTTCACTTTCTTAGATAAGGCTCTTAATCTGTATAAAACCGTGTCTTTCTACGATCCATACTGCTCCCTAATGGTAGCACCGACCATGTTTGTGACATAGTTCACGAAGTACAAAGTTTTATCATTGCAGGTAACATTCTGTCGCTTTTTCTCAACACTTTCACATTTCACTGCCTTTTTTCGGATTGATTTCTTACTTTCACCACCCCTCAATGAACTGCTGTATCCATCTAGTCAAGGCGTAAGTGTTTTCTGGAGTTTTTTGGCTAACTACGATGCAGCAAGCTGATGATAACCCAGCATTGCTCTCTGAAAAGCAAGGAAAATCGATCAAGCACTAGAGTTGAATGGGATTGAACTCCAATCTCAAATGAGCAATTTCCGGATGTAAAAAGCCACAGCATAAGCTAGATCTTTGCGCAGAGCAATTATTTCTATGAATGGTTAATTCCAGCTCCCAATAGAACATTTTCAATATCAGCGCAAGTATCTAAACCTTCCTTGCCTTACATAGTAACCCCAGCTCTATTTAAAACTTTGTCAGTTCATATCTTTACGTTCAAAAGAACCACATATTCAAGTTCATTCATTTATTTTTAAAAACACACACATTTTGGTTATCATACTTTTCATCATCATTATTTACTTTACCCGGTTGGTAGGATTACGTCTGCGTCTCGTGGACTGTGCTTAAACTAAGAGCAGAATGTTTATGTTTTTTTCCTAACAGATTCTAGCTCACAGTCTGGCATAACATTTGAAAAGACTCGGACGTTATACAAAAGCTGCATGGAATCTGGCCCAGAGCAGAGAGAGAAAATATTAGATCAGTTCACAGGCATCATTGACAGCGTTGGTGGGTGGAGCTTAAGCAAAAATGTCAGTTTCGATGACTGGAGTTTTATGGTGAGTGACATCATAATCTGGTTTCCTTTTGATTGTTTCTTTTTTTTCTTTTTCGGTTAAACTTCAGATCTGTCAGACTCACAAGGCACCATGTTACCTTCTTCCTTTATGGAACGATATGAAATATTTAATCTTAAACCGTTTGTTCAGAACATGGGTGTGACTCAATGTCTTTGTTCATATTGCAGTATATCAATGATCGTAAAACTACTATACAATTTTAGTTTAATGTCAGAATTTTCAAAATAGTTAAGAAAATTCTACAGAAAGTTTAATGTAAGATGCAGCTAAATAATCCATCAGGGAAGCCATTTGGTAGTAACCTTATAATGTTAAATGCCAGATCAGAATCTAAAAACCCACTTGATGGCATAAGCTGTGAGTTACCCAGACCAAAGGTACAATTTCTATGTAACAGAATTTGATGAAAGTGTTAGCTATTCATTAATTTTCTAGGCATAATTCATCATTAACATCATTCGTCTTTGCCTTGTTTAGAGACATGCAGGGTAGGATAATCAAATCTGCAGTCTCTTTCTCTGTATTTTTTTTATCTGATCTGCACTCTGCACTCCTGCTTGAAAAGTGTGCCTCCATGGATTTCTGAATCTGTCCTGGGATTTTTCTTTTGTCTCTGTGGACTTCAAGTAGAAGTTTTGACTGGCTGTTTCTTTTTCTCTTCACACACAGTACTCGTCAAGCCTTTCTCTATCTTCACCCATTTAACAGTAAGCTTTATGCTATTTACTGGAGTCATTTTTCATATTTCTGTGTTATTTAATCCATCTTCTCCACTTATGCTCAATATTTTTCCCAAAGGCTGTGCTCCCAAAAATTTCTGAGTAAGCTTTCCATTTTTCAATTTTCCATCTTTTCTCTCAGTGTAGAAGAAATGACACCAGTCTGATGAAGTTTTTTCAAGTTTATTTTTTTACACCACATTTCTTTAGATTAAATGAATAGAATTAATTACCTGCAAATGTTCTCTTTGTAGTTTGAAGTGACTAAGATTTTTTTTTTAAGATATCCTAAAAACTTTGTTTAATTAGATGAATTATCTCCTATTGATGCTGGGCATTCATTGAGAATGTAAAAGAAAAATGACCTCTTTATCTACCCATTAATTTCAACAAAAGTAGAGCTTCTTATAATGTTTCCATTTTGGATGCGTATTTCTCTCTGTGTCCTATTTTGTCCTAAATCTCCATACTCCAGACAATTGTGCAGCAGTTTCCATTTCTCTTGGGAACTCATGTCAAGAATAATCAAGTCTTGGATTTTTCTCAGATTGTATGTAATTTAATCACAGTTTCATCCAGTTTTTTTTTTTCAGCAGTTCTATAGAACTGAGTTTGCTCCGTATGAATGTTCTTGAAAATCCATATTAAAGGTTCAAGGTTTATTTGCTGTTTGTTTCTTGTGAAAGATTTCTGTTCTGTTTTGTAAGTAGTATTTAAAAACTTTTTTAAAATCTGAATATTTTTGTGAAAAAAAAAAGAAGTGCATTAACATGTGGTTGAATATCTTTTATCACAATTTGATGAATTGTTCCACATGTGCTCTTGATGCACAATTGCTATAACAAAAGATCATAACAAATTAGACAATGTAATGAGTCAAGAAGTAGTATGTGTAGGATATGCCTTAAAAACCTGATTTTTAAAATCTCATTAGGTTTTATATGTAAGGTATTGTATGGGAAATAATTGCAGTAGGCTGTTCCATAGTAAAAGACACATTAGTAAAGTGTCTGGCAGTTTTTGACAAATAGTTTGCTTAGGGATTATACACAACAAGAGCAAAAGAAAAACTTGATATATTTGCTACTGTTATTTTGGATTTCATTTGTTAGTTTAACTTGGACTGTGTCAAGAGAAGAACTTTAGGCTGAACTTTCAAAATGTATGGTAATCTTCCTCTTTCTCTTTCAGTGGAAAATATTGAAGAGTGTAAGATACAGTAATCTTGGCCCTTGGTAGGCAAGTAAAGCAGTAGCTGGAACTGAAGCTAAAGTAACTGATGTAGAATAAGAGCAGGAGGATTACTAGCAGCATCAGCCTGTTATTTATATAAGCAACCAGTTTTTGAGAAAAAGCAAGAGCACTGTGAATCACTTGCAAGCAATAGAAAAGTGATACACCTGTTGTTGGAAACACTTAGTGAACAATTTAAATAAAGTCAAAAGTTATGTGTTTTTTCCCTGTATATGACAGAACATTTATCAGAATATTCTTATTTATCTATCTTCTTCTGTAAAGTCCAAAGATGAAATATTATTTTTCACTGAATAATTCTGTCAAAATGTTGATTTGTTATATGACTTCAGTGACATGGAAAGGTTGGCAAAGTTCTTTAGAATTGTAAAATATGAATAAACCATAATATTTTTCCAGGTTGGCCTAGAAAATGTGCACAGACATGGTGCATGGCCATTTTTTAAACTTTCAGTGGAAGTTGATGAGAGAGATCCAACAAAACTTTATATCATCAAGGTGAGTGCTCTGCACATATGCCCCAGTACTGATAAAATATGAGTCTCAGCACTGTATAAACATTTTAAAAATCAAGACATTTGTTCATGGTCTTAGAATTATCATAATAAAAAAAATATTGCCCTTAGTCTTAGCACTGTTTAAAATACCAAAAAAAAAAAATTAGAACACATAATCTTGACCAGTTGCTACTTCTTTGTAAAGAAATGTGCCATTCCCTTCACTGTCAAAGTTATACGTTACATACACACAAGAAAATGAAAAAACACAAAAATGAACTGAAATGGCATTCCAGGAGGAAGAAAAAAGGGATTTCAGCACTGTTTACAAAAATATATTTAAGAAACAAAATAGATCATCTAATCAGCCAATCTTTTTTCATCACAGCAATGTTTCATGTCCAGCAATAATGATATGTAGCTGCTTTTTCTCCCTTCTGTCTTTATTTGATTACATGTAATGATTCAGATAATGGTCTCTTATTAGATGGCCTGATCTGAGAAAGTATTCATCAAATTTTTGCCTTTTGTTTTTTAAACCATCACCACTAGCTCTGATTAGGGTTTTGAGAGACAAAGATTTTTATTTTTTTATGTTGATTTCAAATAAATGTACTTCCATCTTCTATAAATTATTATAGGGAAAATTATTCACGAATTAACTAGGTTACCCTAGAACAGTGTTTCCCAACCTTTTTTGGATCATGCCCCACCTCAACACCTCAGAGATTTTGATTGCCTCCCCTCTTCCCCCTCCCCCACCCCCACAGCATAATAGTCAATAAAGTTTTGAAATAATATAGTATAAATATATTCTAATTCCCCCCCACACACACACAAATAGTCAGATTGCCCCCTGTGAGGTGTATGCCCCACGCTGGGAAACACTGCTCTAGAATCATTGAAACTTTAAACAATGCACTGTTAGTTTGTGTTATGTGTCATCCTAAATTTCAAAGTTATTAATATTCTTTCTTTGATGACTAGCTTAGGCACTTCATTGATATTTTTGAAGATATTTGCCCCCACTGTTTTTTTTTGCTCACAAAGTGTGATAATGAGTGCTTTGTAACTGATGCGTGGAGCTTATGAAAGGCATCATGTGAGTGAGGAGTGAGTTTTGTACTTATTGAATACTCAGAGATAATCCTTCTTGTTCTTTGTTTTGTATTCAAGTTCAGATGGGTGTTGTTTGTTTTGTATTCAAGTTCAGACGGGTGTTGTTTGTTTTGTATTCAAGTTCAGACAGGTGTTGTTTGTTTCGTATTCAAGTTCAGACGGGTGTTGTTTGTTTTGTATTCAAGTTCAGACGGGTGTTGTTTGTTTTGTATTCAAGTTCAGACGGGTGTTGTTTGTTTTGTATTCAAGTTCAGACGGGTGTTGTTTGTTTTGTATTCAAGTTCAGATGGGTGTTGTTTGTTTTGTATTCAAGTTCAGATGGGTGTTGTTTGTTTTGTTTCAGAGTCTGCAGCTCAGCTGTCTGTCTGTGACACATCTGTCTTTGGCATGGCTTATTTTTGGGACTAAGACTGCAGTCTCGTTTCGGTTACTGTTCTACTCACCAGACTGTGGTTTGTTTCCAGGGGGCACAGGTAGAATAGGGTCTTGATCATCTATGATTCATTATACTTGTTGCAGTCAGTCAGATATGAGTCGCTGACCACTATCCTATGCAATGTGAACAGTGCGTCTTCAGTTCCTTCTCCATCCCTCCCCAAATGCCAAAAGAGGATCCAAGAATTCTATTGGAATCCATCTCAGTGAGGTTGGTACCAAGTTGACTGACCAGACTGACATAACAGAGCAGTATGTTCCCAGGAACATATCAAGAAAGTAGAGTTTTGGCTGTTTGATTCACCAGCCTTGTTGACTGTTTCTTTTTTTTTCTGTCTCCACTCCCCCAGAGAAAGCTGAATAATCAAAGATAATTCTGTATCTATCAGCACAGGATGATGAAGAAAGAAATACAAAAAATGATTTGTTCTGATTCATGAATGAAAAATCAAGATGTCAAATACTAAATGTTTTATATTTACAGATAGATATTGGTGAGTCAATCCTTCCATCTGATCTATTCCCACTTACTGGTTCCGGACAAGAAGACACTAACAACTCTAATACTACAGTACCACCTGAAGTAAAAGATGCAAAAGAGGTGAGCACTTTAGTGGGGGGTAATCTAGCTTATTTCATGGAAGTTTAATTATTTTCCATTAAATTTTGTTTCTTGCTTTCTGTACAGAAGGTAGTAAGTTGTACACTATAAATTTTGCTAGAATTTTTTAAAAAAGATTTTCAATACAGGTTCATGTGTAAACTAAACCACCATACTTTAGTGTAGCTGTATGTACAAAACTTCTCATCCTATGCTCTGAGAATGGATGATATGAGTAATTCAATGGTTAATGTCTACTAAACAGAAAGTCAGTAGCTGAAATCCCACATTCTTTTCACAAGCTCATGGTTCCTTAGTTGTATCACATCCTTGTCTTAGTCTTCAGGTAATGAAATTGAATGCCTACTATAGGATAACAGATTATCCACTGCAAGGTGAGACACACTAAAATACACCTGGCCTTTGGTTATTAAGGAAAACAGAGTTTTGCATGCAGTCATTGGTCAGTATGAAATAAATTGGAGGAGTCTACAGGGACCTCATCTGACAGAATCCTGCCTATCATGATTTGTGCCAGCATTCTTGCCACTCTTGCTATGAGGCACATGCTGAGATGCTTTCTTCACAAGTGGGGATCACAAAAAAAGAGGTCAGCCACGTGAAACTCTAAAGAGGACATTGTTAAGAGAGGCCAATTTAATGGGCATAATCTCCCTTGATGAGGTTGAAAAGCTTGCCGAATACAGGAAAATTTGGCAAACTACTATGCAAGCCCTAAGTGACATTTAATGGCATGGGAAGGATGTAAGATAAAGCATACATTTTAAATAATAAGAAGAATGTTAAATGGTAGTAAATTTAGTTCTGAATGCTGTTATTTTTTCTGATACAATTTGCTAACATTTTATCACATATATACATTTTTAACATTTTGTTCATGTTTTTTATGATAAGTATCACCCAGAAAAATTTGCACTTGAAAGTGTAAAAAAAGTAAGCTAGAGAGTATAAACTTTGGGATAAAATATTTTTTTTCAGTTGAAGAACATTTTTGTGGATGAAACTGTTCACTTATTCACATCATTTGGGGCTACAGTCTCAGAAGCTGCTGTTAAAGCAGACAGCATGCTAGAGCTGGAGAAATTTGTTGCATCAGTAAGTGAGAGGTATTTGCTGAATTTGAGACAACAGAAAAATGTTACTGAAAAAAAAATTGGATGCTATAGTTTTCATTAATTGTTTTACAGTTTAAACTAGTTATTTTTTACAATAAAAATGATTTGCAAACTTTTATTTTGACCCAGTTCAAGAGATTTGATAGCACTAACACCATTTCCCTTTGTGCCTCTAAAGCATGGCAGGATTACCTTTACCTTTTTCTTTTAACCTTTAATTCAACAGATACTAAGTCACTAGCAGAAATTCCTGTTTCATTCAAGGACTGATGGCTGAAAACTGATAATTTACTTTTACCAGCAAGAATATAAAATACAAATGAGTCCCTTTGGAGTCTGATTCTAGAACGTGTATTACAAAGATGTTCATCTCGTGCAGGCAGCATGTTCAGAGAGATTTAACTTGAAGATTTTGAGCAACCTGAAAACCTAGAGAAAGAGTTCCAGATGAACACATGGACAAAAATCTGGATACTGAAGTTAAAGAAGCTGTTGATTAGTATCTATATTTTAAAAGATTTGTGTTACTATTGAGATAATCTGATGTTTCAATATTTGACACCTTTGATTTATTGGCTATCAGAGATCACCCTCAGTCAATTGGCTTTGTCCAAGTTTGAAGTTTCCTTTATGCTGCATATTCATCAGATACTTTATCTGTTTACATTGTTATCTTGCTAAAACTTCTTCCTTGTTTTCTGCTTGTTTAAACTTACCAGAGTACCATGCTTGTTTACAACCAGTTTTTCCACTCTTCCTTCTCTTATACCCCAATATTCAACAAATTCTCCTGAAGCTACACTGTCCATATAGTTTTTTTTTCTTCTTTTTTTTTTAGTTATCCAGTGTGACTGTTTATCATTTAGAGCCATACATAGCTGTCAGTAAAACATGACACTAATATGTTTTGAATTAAGGACCTGGCAAATTTTACATGATAAATATTGGTGTATTTTTTCCAATATATGCTTATATATATTCTCTATTAAATTAAGATTAGATCTACAGTTGTGAAAGCTTCAAAAGTAAAATTTTTACTTTTATATCTTAAAACTGCCAACTGATAGTTAATTATGAAGTGCTAGCAAAATATATCAAATGAACCTTTATTTTTAGTGTCCCCCCTGCAATCAAGTGTTTACTATTGTGTATTATTATAATATATAATAGTGTTATTGTTATTTTTGTACAGTTTTATGTATTATTAATATTTTATTAAACTATATTTTTATATATGTAGTTTTTATTATTAAGAAAAGCATTGACTAATAAAACCAGTTTCCACCTTATTTTAGGCATCTGCAGGATACCATCATATCCATGACAGGTTCAGCCTGTATAATGTATTGCCTGTGTCACAACTGCAGAAAAACTTTTCTATGGTATGTACTGCACATCAAACTTTTGAAGACAGCTTCACATGCTCAGTATATTCATAGTAGATTCCTGTTCACAAGTACACTACAGATTACATCTGGAATGTATTACTTCAGAAAGTGACATGTCTGTATTAACAGTAACATGTTCTGTTGTTAAATAAAATTTTCTGAGCAATGAAGTAGTTAGCACACTTGGTCTTCAAAGTGAAGAGGTCTCCCAGTCAGTCCAGGTGTAGAAATGAGTGTCTGACTTCTCCTGAAACTAGGAAAGGAAAAGTGGCCAGAAATGTTATGGACTGCATCACACTTAAGTGTGCTGACAGGTCAAGGAAAAATATGGGCAACAACACCATATTCACTTGCACCTTCACACAAGGTTAAATGCACTTATATTTTAAATAGTTTCTGCATTTTGTGAAATAGCAAGCATGTTTCATATATATTTTTTTTAAAAGCATTATCATTAATTTTTTCCCTTTAATCTGTACTGTTCAGTGGCAGTGCACAAAATCTTGTGATAAGCTCATGCACAATCTAGAGTTTAGATATTTACTATTAGATATATACTTAGATATTTCTTTCCTTTAAATGGTGAACATGAGTTCCACTGATTAATCAAACATATTCACATAAAACAGACATTTATCACCATCTTTCTGTGTTTCATGCTTTTACAAGACAATTATTTATATTTCACCTGCTGTTAATAATAAAGAAAAATCTCATAATTTATTCAGTAAATTTTTAAAATATATAACTTGTGTATCATAGCTATCTGGTTTTCTTTTTCAGATCACATGGGTTAAATACTTCAGTTCTCTGGGCTTTACAGTGTCTGCTGATACAGAAGTGGTAGTGATGCACCCAGATTATATGTTCAAGATCTCACAGTTTATAAAAGATTATTATGAATCTGAGGAAAAGATGAGGTCAGTATCATTAATCAGACAGCCAGTACCATCTGAGATCTTCTTGTTTCTATTTCCATGGAACTGCAAGCTGGTGCTCTCTGCAGCTGACGCAGTGAGGATTGTGAAGCACAGCATCATGTCAGATTGGGAGTGGGTTACAGCAGCTATTTTTTCAGTCCTATAGTAGAGATAAAAAGCTGAGAGTGTGGAACACCTCTTCAGCAAACTTCACCACCATAGGACTATGGCAAACCCTAACTTATTAGTCAGGTTAGGCCTGTTACTGGAGGTACTAACAAAGAGCTGGGGCAAGGTCTTGGTTGACTGTGGTTCACCAACTCTGATATTTGCATGTGAGCTGCATTTCAACAAATGGCCTTAACCAGCCATATCAAAAATTACTAAAAAAAAAAAAAGAAAAAAAAAGAAGAAATATCAGGATTGCAGACAAAAGCTGAACAAAATGTTATTAAACTTCTGGAACAGGGCTAGCTAATAAATCAGAGTCAGAGACTTAAGTCAGTTTAAACTAGTGCTTTGAGCACTCATTGAAGAGCTGTAGCTTGACCTGGATTAACAACTTATTGTTATTTAGTCATTTAACTTGACAGGTGGATCAAGATGAGTAATATAATAGTTTGCAGGCGATGTAATCCTGGTATCATAGAATATGTTGTAGATGGTAAATAGTATAAATGGAACAAAAGGCTAATGAAGGGACAGCACAAGTCAATGCATTTAGATAATAAACACTGATAGAAGAATGCCACATCTTGCCCACACAAGAGTTGAGAGGGGGTGAAGACAGTCCAGTGTAGAAGCTAGAGATCCATAACTTACTGCTTACTTCAGGGCTGGCAAACCATAGTTGAGCAAAATCCTATCCCACTTCTCCATTGTTATCCTCAGCATACCTAACTGGTCAGGGATCACCATCATCCCAATGTGCTAAAGAAGCACTGCATCTCCATGTTTTTTTAGCTACACCCTAGGTCTGCAAACATGGCTGATGCTGTAACCCACTCCCCATCTGACACGATGTATGTGGCTCAACATCTTCACCTCATTAGCTGCAAAGAACATCCTGCTTTCAGAGTTCCAGGGGGACAGAATGTCTGCTAGAATGCTTGTACACCACTTTCTAATCATTTCAACAGGTCTAACCACAGAGACAAGTCTGACTTCCAAGTAACAGTCATCAAACAATGTCATTTTGATGACAGAAGTCAGAAGAAAAACTAAAGATTGTTATAGCCAGTGGTGGGGTGGGGGATATGCTATCCACTCCAATTAAATGTCTCTAAGGCGTGCGTCTCAAATAGCATCTGACAGTCCAAGTCCTGGCCTTCTCATGGCAGAACTGTTTAAACTGACAGGAGAAGGAGCGAAAGGTGAATATCTGGCGCCTGAAAACCAGACACTTCAGGTAGATGAGATTCTTGGTTGGTAGCTCATCTGGGAAAAGGAAAGCTCTGATTTAAAACCACTGCTGGTGAGATTCTTCAGCTGCCATGCTTGGGATGAAACTCCTACCAGCCAGTGAAGAAAAATGGGTGGGCAGCCACCTCTCACCACGTCGAGGTTTTCCGGTGAGAAATTCCAACTCTAGACTAAACTGGTGCAACGAAAACCATAGTGTCATGCAATGCCGCTTCTGTGACCCACCAAGAATATAGGCCAAAGCCCCACGATGCTCTGAGCCTCTATCCTAAATGAGACTATCATGAGAACCACAGGAGTAAATTCAGTAGATTTACAGGGCGATCCTGGTGGTAGAAGCGAACGAAGAAGAAGAAGAAAAAGAAACAATTCATTCAGGAGTATGTTGCTCTGACCAAAAGGATTAAATCAAAATTCAGCTAAATTTAACTTTCCCTTTCTCCTGTTATGTTATATGGTATTTCATCCCTGTCAGTCGGTCATTTGCATGTGCCTTGTGGAACTTTGCCTCCCTAACACCACCTCTGTAGGCCTCTCAGTTGTAAGCAAGATGCACTACTGCTGATGCATCCATTTGCAGATCATCAGCGATGTCTTGCAACCATCTTCGCCTTGGTCTTCCTCTCTTTATTTTTCCCATTATGCATCCTTCCAAGACAGTCTTCTCTAGATTATCATGATATTTAATGTGTCCAACATATTTAAATTTTCTTTGTTTAGTCCTCTTTACTAGCCAGCCTTCTTCAGTATTTAGTTCTTGTAGTATGGATATGTTTGTTCTTTTTTGTGTCCATGATATTTGAAGAACTCTTCTGTATCATTTACATTCAAGGGCATTTATGTGTTTCTCAACTGTTTTGTTAAGCGTCCAGGTCTCACAGGTATATAATAGCGATAGATGTCCTCCTTTTAATTTCCCTCATTGTATCTCCATTATTAGTTAGCAGTGATCCAAGATATTCAAAACTCTCCACTTCTTAAAATTTTTCCTCGTTGACACATATTTCAGCTGCTTTATTTGTTTTGTCAGTTGCCATCAATTTAGCTTTCTTCACATTAAGATAAAGGTTTTGCTCTCCACCTTTCTTATGGACTGACATAATTAGTTTTTCCATTCCTTTTTGTGTTGTGGACAGTAATATTGTGTCATCAGCATATCTAATCTCTTGTATTTCATAACCTCCAATTGTTATGGCATCATAATATTCTTTGTCTACATCTTCTCTAACATTCCTCATTATATTTTCAGTATACAAGTTAAATAAGTACGATGACAATATGCACCCCTGACGGACCCCTTGTTTTATGTCAAACCAAGTTGTTGCTTCACCATATATTCTCAATGCTGCCTATTGGTCTAGATGCAGCAGTGATATTAATTGTATCAAATGTGTTGGAAATCCAATTTTTTCCATTATTTCCCAAAGTTTCTGGTGGTGTACACAATCAAATGCCTTTAAATAGTGTGTTATATAAATTATAACATTATATTCTCTTCCTGTTTCTTTATCCTGCAATATTTTGCATGAATAAGGTGTAAAGGAAAATGTTAAAACTGTGTGCTTGATAATGAGTGAAGCTGTTCCTACCTTTTACTTAACAGCCGAATATTTATTTTTTATACAAGAGTTGCAAAGCATAACATTTAAACTAATTGAAGACTCTTTACTATTTCCTTCTTTGTAAATTAGTGTGAATCACATAGCATTAACTGTTTGAGCTTCATGTCAACAAGCAAATAAATGCTTTTAGTTCTGAAGTTTTCATGACTAATGTAGCACAGACAAGCAAAAATTTAGGCTAAACAAACTCAGTCTCAGCATTTTAACAGATTCATCAGTCTGATCTTTCTGTCACATTAGCAGCAGCCAACAGCTTCTGTTTGCATTTTTGCTGTTTATCTGTTTGATTTTTCTATTTTCAGAATTTTACGGGATTATCTGGCCATTAGCTTAATCCACTCTTTCAAACCATTCTTTGATAAATCATTATTTGAAACTCAAGAAACAGGTCAGTAGCAACATATAAACACATTTTGTTTAGCTTCATCCTTCACTTTCTATTTCTTTTCTGTTCTGTTGCAGAAAAATTCATTTGATGTTATTATTTCATGTCAGTTAGAGGCAGTTTTCTTCAATTATTGATTGGTAGAACATGTTTAATGCATCATGTGCAGTTCTCTTTTTGAAAGAATAATCAATAAAGTTTTATGCTTTCCACCCTGTGGCATAAGCTGCATGCAAATGTAATTTAGAGAAAGACATGTGAATCATGTTTAACTTTGATTCACAGAGGAGGATGTGATGGAAGAGGCCTGGAAACGCTGCACATTCTACACAAACAAAGCCATGGGTTTCTCTACAGGTGCCTTGTACGTGAAGGGTACAGATTCAGAAGGCAGTGTTGAGAAGGTAAATATTATTTGTCTCAAGAAAAATTCATTCTCTGTTTTGATATTGGCACGGAAAAAGGAAAAGACACTTTGCAGACTTTTTGCTTGTCAAATTGAATTAATATGTTTATGCTTGCCCACTGTCATTTTGACTGGTTGATTAATGATCTCCCTGCAGCTACAAACTTGAGCTCTTTGTTGCAGTGTTATGGATAGGATATTCAAACACAGTTGGTTATTTGAGCGGGAAGTTGATTATAGTGGCTTTCTTTATTCCTTTCCTCGGAGTTAGGTCCTTACAATAGAGCATGGACCAATCCATATCATATTTGATTTTTTTTTTTCTAAATTTAAGATGACAAGCATAATGCATTTCATTCATATTCAGAATCGCTCTACTTTATTCACACTTCAACACCAGTTTCATGAAGGATAATATGTATGTACAAAAGAGCCAAGAATAAATGTGAAGACAATGATCATATATTTCTTACAATTTTGAACAAATCAAACTGAGTTTATCCATACAGATCTTCTCTCTTTATTTGTGCATTAGCCTTAAATCTTTATGATTAGAGAAACTATCAGAAGCGATTTTTTAAAAATGTATGTATTATGTGTTTAACACAATTTTGCAGAATGTAATCAGGTAATGCTGAAATTAGACTATACATTTAAATCTGTTTAAGTTCTTCTAAGCCAAAAGTAACTTCTAGTTTTAAATTCATTTTAAAAATATATAGTCAGTTAACAGCAATATTGTAAGATCAGTTTATAATATTGTAGAAGTATCCAGCATTGTTCAGGTAGGTTTGGGGTAGATGAAACCTTCCACCATTTGGTGATTATGCAGAAGAAAATATATCTACCTACTTAAATGGCTGCCTTCCTACAAACTCACCTACCTACCTATTTCTTCTTCTTCTTCTTCGTTCACTTCTACCACCAAAAACCGCACTGTGAACCTACTGAATTCATGCCTGTGGTCCTCGTTAGGTCCCGTGGTCCCCTGTGTGGTCCAAAATAGACCACACGAGATCCACGAAAGGACCACAAGAGATTCAGAGTGTCACAGTGCTTTAGCCTGTATTCTTGGTGGGTCTCGGAAGCGGGATTGCGTGACACCGTGGTTTTCATTGCACCAGTTTAGTCTAGGGTTGGACTTTCTCACCGGAAGACCTCGACGTGTTTAGGATATCAGTGCATCCCCGCTGGGTGAGAGGCGGTAGCCCACCCAGGCCAGAGTTGGACTTTCTCACCGGAAAACCTCGACGTGTTTTGAGATACCCGTGTATCACCGCCGGGTGAGAGGTGGTTGCCCATCCAGTCCAGGGTTGGACTTTCTCACCGGAAAACCTCAGCGCGATTAGGATACGCAAACATCCCCGCCGGGTGAGAGGTGGTTGCCTATCTAGACTTCCCTGGTCCAGTGTCTCCGACTTCAGCATTTTGCGGTCGTGGCCGCTACCCTTCCTAGTTGTGACCAGGATGGAGCTTTTGTCTAGGAGGACGAATCCTCGCCACTAGTGACTTCTACCCCTGGATTGAGCCGGTTTAGGCATTATCCCAGTATGGGCGTGTTTGGGACGGGACCGACCTCTAGAGCAGAGGTACTGTGACATGCATAGCCTTCAAGATTCACCCCTGGTATGAGCCGGTTTAGGCAAAATTCACCAGTATGGGTGTTTATCAGACGTTACCGACCTCTAGAGCGGAGGTGGCATGACATGTCTAGCCATCAAGTTTCACCCCTGGTGTGTGCCAGTTTAGGCATATTTCACCAGTGTAGGTGTATTTCGGACGTGGGCGGCCTCTAGAGCAGAGGTGCCGTGGTATAGCTCTCGTAGCGATACTACTGGACATACCGGTTAAACTTCACTTTCCACCACCTTTTCCCATCGGCTCCGCACAGCAACCTTTATTGCTTTTCCGCATTTACTTCCTTAACCGGGAGGAGCTTCATTCCACGCACGGCATATGAAGAGTCTCGCCAGCAGTTAGACAAGCCGGTTCATACATTTCACCCG
The DNA here is from genome assembly GCA_009760885.1 of Achatina immaculata. Taxonomy (NCBI): domain Eukaryota; kingdom Metazoa; phylum Mollusca; class Gastropoda; order Stylommatophora; family Achatinidae; genus Lissachatina; species Lissachatina immaculata. The sequence goes on along the minus strand of CM019691.1, from coordinate 84,997,220 downwards.
ACATGACTGCACTCAGGACATGGCCGACCTCCAGACCAGAGGTGCCATGATTTGACTGTTTGCTTCGCTTTATCCTTTCTACCACCTTTTCCGCAGTGATGCTGCGTGGCAACCTCATTTGTACCTTTCTTCATTGGCCGGGAAGAGCACCGCTCCACGCACGGCAGCTGAAAAATCTCGCCAACAGCGACCTACCTACTTAAATATCTATATATGTAGTTGTTGAATGATTACATGTGTATCTGGCATCATTTTTGATGTGAGCTATAATCTTGTTCAAAATCTGACATTGCATCTTAAATCAACTAGTAACTTGATAATGGCAGGAGGAAAACTACCATGATTTGATGATAATGATGGGAAAACATGTGTGCTCACCTACATATATTATTTATGCCAAAATAATACTAGCACTTAAAGTGATGTTCATTGAATGTATTAGAATAAAGCTGAGTGATTAAAGGCAGAATGTTAGAGGTGTCTAGATCCCAAATTCTTAACCATCTGAAAATAAATTTTGTTCATTCATTTGTTCCTACCAAATTAACTTAACCTATTTAATATACCACCCATCTACATAAATATCTTTGTTTCCGCTTATTGATTGATCAGATGTATATCAGCCATTCACTTTCATTGTGAACTACTAACTGATGAAACAGCAGACATCACACTGCGAAACAAATAATCATGCTTTAATTAACAAAAGCATGTGACAATGCCTCTTTTCCTCATTACCTCCCATTCAAAAACATTTATTTTCCACATTCACATGAAAACATGATGTGTGGTCTGAATTGTGAAATCTCTTCTTCATAAAAAAGTGTAAGAGTTACAAAGTTTGTGAAGACTCATATATAAGAGTTCATGTGTATAAAGAACAAAGTTTGTCCATTTGAGCTTATATTATGTCCATTTTATAGATATGATGATTTTTTTTTTGTTTATAATTTCTAGATGGAAAGACTGATAACATATGTGAAAAATGCATTCAAAGACTATTTATTGAACAAATACTGGATGGACAAAGTTACAAGAAAGAGAGCTGAGGAGAAGGCAAGTTCTTGATTTCATTTATTGTAGATGCAAAGTCAAAACATGGGATTAGGAGGGATTAAAATATTTCCGTTTATATTAAAAATCCATATTCCATTAAGAAAAATCAGTTTTGGTGTACAGTTCTCTAAAAGTGCAGAGAATTAGTGTTTTTTTTTAAATTTCTCTTCAAACTTATTGAAACTGAAGGTGGTGGTGGTATATCTTCCTGTTACTGCAAGCTAAATGTTCTTGAGGTCTAGTACCATAATGAAGAGCTTGGTTGTCCTTTGTTGTTGTTCATGGAATATAGACAGTTTTGAATCGTAAAGTGTATTGGAAGCAGTTTTATTTGAAGTTCATCTAGTTTGGGGCAATTAAGCATGAAATGTTCAATTGTTTCCTCCTCATTTTAACAGTGTCTGCAATTTGGGCTGTGGATTTTCTTGATTTTGCTTTGGTGCTTCTTTAGGGTGATATGGTTTATTCATAGCCTGAAGATGATGCTTTGATTATGTCTGTTTAGTTTGTTTCGTCATTTGGGTTATGTTTATTCATGTGTCTGTAAAGGACTTGCTGAGTATTCCCTCCTGTTCACTTGTTCAGCCATTCTTCTTTGGTGATTCCTCAAAGGGTCTGCTGGACTGTGTGGTAGGATGCTTCTTTGTTTGTTTGGGGCCACTGTGCACCTTGTTTGGCTAGGCTGTCTGCCTTTTCCATTACCAAGGATTCCACAGTGACTTGATATTCAGTGCAATGTGGCCATTATTCCAAAGTGTGTTGTACAGGCCAGTGTATAGTTGTCTCATAGATTTTTTTCGTCTGCCCCCCTCCCCCCAGGTTGGTGTTGGCACACCTTGTGAGGGAGTTTAATTTATGTATTGTTTTGATTATCATGTTGTTAATGTTTGTACCATTGTATCATGTAATCCCAGTACAATATCCAATAGTAATGCATGCCTTCATTGTCATTCTCTGATAAAGTGTTACACCTAGATATTTTGGATGTTCATGTAATTTAAGTTGTTTCAGCAATTCACAGCTGCAGTTGTTTCTTCCTTACAGATGGACTCAGAGAGATCAAAGTGTGGACTGTCTTCCCAGTGTTGATGCTCATTTCTCATTTCTCACACTAGGCTTGTAGCTTTTGCAAGTCTTGAACTTTTCAGATCATTTCTTTTCAAGATATCTCACTATGTCTTTTGTTTCAAAGAGACTGCTTTAATTCTTCAGATGTCTCATTTTCATAAATTTGTTATTCTGTCTGCCATTCTTATGTTTGACAAAAAAAAACCTTTCTTTTCTATTATGGAAATTCTCCTGAGAGTTTTAGTTTTTTTTTTTTTGGGGGGGGGGGGGGGGAGGGAGGGAATAGGGGAGGAGGTGAGTGATCTTGAATTCTGTGTAGGTTCAAAAATCTTGAGAATATATGGAATTCAAAAGTTATAAGCACAAAAACCAAGTTAAGATTATTCAGTTCAAATGTGATATCCACCCTCATTTATGCATGTGAAAGCTGGAAATCAGCTAGACAAAAAATTAGTCTCTTTTGAAAACAAATGCCTCAAGAAAATACTTTGTATAAAGTGGAATGAATTTAAGAACAACACAGAGATAAGGAAGATGAACAAACAAAAACCTGTCTCATGGGTGATCAGAAAAAGAACATGGACATATGTAGGCCATGTGATGAGAAGAAACAATCAGAGAATACCAAAACAAGCTATCAAGTGGAGCACAACAGGCCAAAGAAAAAGAGGTTGACCAGGTGAAACTCTAAAGAGGACATTGTTAAGGGAAGCCAGTTTAGTGGGCATAACATCCCTAGATGAAGTTGAAAAACTCGCCAAAAACAAGAAAACTTGGCAAACAACTATGTGAGCCCTATGTGACATTTAACGGCACAGGAAGAATGTAAGATGTATAGGTAAAGGTAGCTTTATTATACCATTTATGCCATGTTGGCACCTAGGGGATACTGTGTTAGCATCCATACTTTCCTTGACCTGTCAGCACACTATAGGGTGATGTGTCAGCATCATGACTGGCCACATTTCTTTCCCTATCTCCAGGAGTACCCAGGTACCCATTTCTGTAGCTGGGTGACTGGGGTGCCTCCAGCTAGATTCAAACCACTAACCTTTTCCATGAGAGACTAGTGCACTATTCATTTCACCACTCAGGCACCCATTCTACTATGTAGCAATTTCTGTCTGACTCTCTTTTCTTACTTTTTATGATATGGTTGATGTAGAATATTTTGTCTTTTCCCTTGTTGTCTTTTACAGTATTATAACACACATTTTAACTGTGGATAACACAAAATATATTTTTTTAGTGAATTCTGTACTATCAGGAGACTGTGGTTAGCATAGTTGTAACTCCAGAATGTGCATACAGTCATTTCTAACATTGAGATAATGCATTTTTACAGCTAGACCTGTCATTCCTGCTTTTTGACCATTTCTCCTGCTCCTGAAATGATCTTATCTTCAGTTTCTAATCCAGAACTCAGGGTGCATGGATCTTTTATCTAAGCAATATGGCCAGAAAGGGCAATCTACTCTGTCTAAACAGAGTGCACATGTTTAAACATGTGTGTGTGTTTGTGTGCGTGATAGAGAGAGAGAGAGAGAGAGAGAGTAAATAAAATATATTAACCTTTTTCTTCTTTTTTAATTTCATTCATATTCATGGATGTTTACAAATATACAACGCAATAATTTTCTGTTATTTTATTTTTCATTCCAGGTTAACGCAATTATAGACAAAATCAGTTACCCGTCCAACATTCTAAATAATACTTTTCTTGATAATTATTATGCTAAGGTAAATTTTCTGTGTTATAATTAATGTATAATGATATTTCTGATTTACTGACATTTCCTAAATACTATGATTAACCAGCTGAGAGGTGGTTATTTATACATATTTTCATTTATGATAAGACAATAATTTTAAATAATTTTAAAAATGGTCTGAAAAGAAAATAGTTTTGTAAAAGTATTAGCAGTCTTAATGACTGATAAATAAATGATAAAATGTATTAATTCAAAATGTTGAATGATACTTTGAAGAGTTTTTTTTTTTTTTAAATCAAGAGGTCTGAACATTACAAAATTGCTAATAAGAAAAAAAGAAAAGAGATGGCAGCTAACAGAGGTGATTTTATCTTTGTCTATAGTAATTATTCTATCGTAATGTAATAACTAGAGCACTTTTGACAACTATTTAATGAATATATGCCTTGGTAACTATAAAATGTTTTGACCAATTTTCAATCAAGATGATTGTCACTCCACATGACTGGCTGTCAAATCTGCTGTCCTGGAGAAGATTTCTGCTGGACAACATGATTTCTGATTTAAATGCTGTGCCTGATAGAAAATCAAGGTGAGAAACCAGGAAGAAATATTTGATTTTGCGTAGGAAAGGTACTAGAGGCCTTACAGTGATATTATGTTACAAATTAAAGTTTTAGTGATTCGTTGATCTCATCACATGACTGTGAAGAAGCTACAGCAATAGTGTTTCACAGGAGAAACTCCTCCCATTAGTAACATATATTAATGCAGGCAGCTTTGAAAGCTGTGCTTTGTCAGGAAATGCATTAGGTCATCTGTCACACATCCTTGCTCTTTACAAAGGATGCCATTATTTTTGTTCTTATGGAATCTACTGCTAACTGCAAAAATTTTATCTTATCTTGGATCTTATATCCTTCCCGTGCCATTAAACGTCACATAGGGCTCGCTAGGTAGTTTGCCAGTTTATCCTTTTTCGGCGAGCTTTTCAGTCTCATCAAGGGATTTTATGCCTATTAATTTGGCCTCTCTTAACAATGTCCTCTTTAGAGTTTCACGTGGTCTGCCTCTTTTTCTTTGGCCTGTTGTATTTCACTTGATAGTTTGTTTTGGGATTCTTTGATCATTTCTTCTCATCATGTGACCAACATATGTCCATCTCCTTTTCCTGATCACCCATGAGACTGGTTGTTGTTCAGTCATCTGTCTTATCTCTGCAAAATTCTAGATGCTAAATCAGTATCCATGGCCTAAGGTTCCAGAGAATTATTATGCTGAAAGTATTCATTGTGCACCCATCTTCCTTAGGATATGAAAACAAAAACCCCAAGGATAAAAGTATAAAGCACCCACATTACATGAATACCACTCACAGTCATCTTGTGTCTTTTTCTCTTGAAAGGCTGTCTGCAGTTCATCCCCAGATTGCTCTGTCTTTTACTTTCATAGTACATCCAGCCAAACTAAATTGCACCCATTTTTTAAACTATCAGTAAACTGCTTCAAAGATCAGTTTTAGGACAAAGAAAAGGGGCAGTAATTAGATATTTAGGCAGTGTGAGCCTCCTGACTAGAGGGTAAAAGATTGGAAAGTACAAGTCTTCATGAAGAACAAGTAGCAGCACTGATTTGAATCTTGCCTACATTTCTGTAAATGATTCAAAGCCAACATTTCAGTGATTTTTTTTTAAAACTAGCATCAGCAGTTGTTCTACTCTTTACTCAGGCTTTTATTTTTCATTTCAGATTATATCACATTTTAAGAATTCTGCCATCACAAAACTTTCAACTTTAGTCTTCCCTTCAGTTAATTAAATGTATAAACTAGGAAAAAAAGGAGAAACAGCTTTATTAATTAATGAACACACAGCTATGATGTTTCAGTATGAACCTTAATCATACAAAAACACACAGGCTGAAGAAATAGACAAAGAATATTAAATATAAATTCACATGAATGCTATGTAAAAAGTAGGAATGGAAAAAAAATAGAATAATAATAAAATAAATAGAACACTTAGCTGTGACTTGTAAAAGGCTGTGTCCAGAAATACGCATGGTGGAGTGTTGAGAATGTTTAAATGGAGACTTGTGATGTGTGATAGATGGATCGTAAAGGGGGGAGGAGGGAACCACAGAAAGGGGAGAGAGTAATATAATGGTAATCTAGCTGGGAGAAGGTGGAATAGATGACTGCAGTCGGAGCAGAGGGTTTGTAATCTGATACCATGAGGAGATTTTGAAATATGTGTAGCAAGTGAGAAAGTAGTGGAACTTGGTGAAGAGGGAATATGATTGTAGGAGAAGAGAATGTTAGATGTAGCTGAATTGCAAGTTCAAGCCATGTGGTTCCAGCATCCTATATTCCTGAATGTAGCAGTTCTCAAGCACTAGGCGGCTCCTGTCATTGACGTGGCATTATTTGATGGCTGTTACCAGAAAATCAGATCTGCCTTTGTGGTTGGGGCCATTGAAATGATTATGGACTGGTTTCAAAGCATGCTGGGTGATATCATATAGATGTTTCTGTATGCAGTCACCTAATCAGAGACCTGTTTCACCAATATAAGTTATCCTGCATCTTTTGCCTATGATGACATATATTATGAGGCTTACATGTGAATCCCTTGTGGTGAGTGAGGATAGTTTTGGGAAAGGTGATCATTTTCTTTTCCCATATAGGTAACAGAGCAAAGGCTATATTTTCATTAATTAATAAAGCTGTTCCTACTTTTTTTCTAGTTTATACATTTTTTTATCACAACTTTATTGCAGTGGCTTCATGTATAGTTATATATTTAGTTGTGTATACTTATATATCAATTAATCATTTAATTAATTCTGTTAACAGAATGAGGACTTAAGGGAGGCAACTACTAGAAGTCTTTTGATAAATCTATTTTATGAGAAACTAAGCAGTAAAATGTAAGGCTACAACCTGTCTGTAAGTTTGTTATGAGAAGAATTTGAAGATAATTGTTATATTAATTTATTAATATTATATTAATTTGTTTTTATCTATGCCTTGTTTAAAAATATCCTAGCTGGCTGAGACCTCCAGTTACTGTGAATGCTTACTACTCACCAACAAGAAATGATGTCATTTTCCCCATTGCCATGTTTCATTTGCCCTTTTACATTCTAGATGGACCAAGGTCAGTAACAAGGATTAACTGCCTTTTCATTTTTTGTCTTCCACATCCCAAAAATAGAAACAAAACAGTTAATGACACTTAAATTCTATGTTCTTTTTTTATTCTTTGATTTTCATATTATTTATCTAGATTTCATACTATTCTGATTTTTTTAACTGTTTAAAACTACAAATTTTTGCTAGCTAGTTATTTTATTATTTGCTTTAAAGGTACAAGGACATCTGAGTGGTGAAGTGGTTAGTGCACTGGTCTCTCATGGTGAAGGTCAAGGGTTCAGATCTGGCCAGAGGCACCCCAGTCACCCAGCTGTAGAAATGGGTACCCGACTTCTTCTGGAGTTGGGAAAGGAAAGGCAGTCAGGCAGTACTGACCATATCACCCTCTAGTGTGCTGAGAGGTTAAGGAAAATATGGGCACTAACACCATATCCCTATGTGCTTCTAAGGCATGACAGGATTACCTACCTACCTTTTCTTAAGGATCATTCATTCATTCATTTGCATGTCCCTTGCGAAACTTTGCCTCCCAAACAGCACTCCTGTAGGCATCTCGGTTGTGAGCAAGATGGCCTGCTGCTGATGCATCCATTTGCAGATCATCAACGATGTCTTGCAGCCATTTTCGCCTTGGTCTTCCTCTCTTTCTTTTTCCCTTTATGCACCCTTCCAAGACGGTCTTCTCTAAATTATCATGATGTTTAATGTGTCCAAAATATTTAAAGTTTTCTCTCTTTAATCTTCTTTACTAGCCAGCCTTCTTAAATATTAAGTTCTTGTAGTATAGATATATTTGTTCTTTTTTGTGTCCATGATATTTGAAGAACTCTTCTGTAGCATTTACATTCAAAGGCATTTATGCATTTCTCAGCTGTTTTGTTAAGTGTCCACGTCTCACAGGCATATGTTGCGATGGGAAAGATGCATGCCCTTAAAAATCTTATTTTTGTAGTTCTTTCTGTTCCTCTCCACAGATTCTTTAGTTGTTTTACTTTCTGGAGAGCGATAGATGTCCTCCTTTTAATTTCCCTCATTTTATCTCCACTACTAGTTAGCAGTGATCCAAGATATTCAAAACTCTCCACTTCTTCCAATTTTTCCTCATTGATACATATTTCAGTTGCCTTGTTTGTTTTGTCAGTTGTCATCAATTTAGTTTTCTTCGCATAAACCTCTTCACTATTCTTACGGACTGCCATAATTAGTTTTTCCATTCCTTTTTGTGTTGTGGACAGTAATACTGTGTCATCAGCACATCTAATCTCTGGTATTTCATAACCTCCTTTGTTATGGCATTGTAATATTCCTTCTCTGACATTCCTCATTATATTTTCAGTATACAAGTTAAACATATATATATATATATATATAATCTTATATTGAATATATGATCTCTTGATCCTCTTCCTTGCCTGAAACCTTAAGGGTACAAGGAAAAAACAAAGATAGGAAATCAGGGTGAATGTGCATGCAATGGAAGTGGTGTTCACTGTACAGAGAATTAAAATAGACTATTTAAAAAACTGATAATAGTAAAAATACCTTTTGTTCTCTGTCCAACAAAAGCATATAAGTCCGATAATAGCTTTTTTAAACAACTGTGTTACTGCATATATTCATCACAGTTTTCATTGTTGCAGTGCCGTCAACTTTGGAGCAATGGGCTCAGTCATAGGACATGAGATTACACATGCTTTTGATTTGCAAGGTAAGTGTAATAGGGTACAGTAGACATAACTATATGTTAACACCACAGAGTCAGTGCATCTGTTACAAATCATATTTTCTTTAAGTATATAATGCAGTATTGTAGTAGAAATATTCTTTCATTCACTAAGTGATGCGCTGACAAGCTTTGCCAATCATGTTTTAAAATTTTGTTCAATCCTCGCAATTTCCCATTTCAATTGCCATTTTTTTTTTTTTCAGTTCTACTTTGGCAGCCAATTAAAATAATATTTTTTTTTTCTTATTAGCCTTCATCTCTTTCCTTTTTGCTCAAGTTTTCCAGTGATTGCCAAGTTCTGTAACTATGTCTTCTCATGAAACATTTAAAAAATAACAATAAAAAGTTACGGAGGATAAAACATTTTTGTAAACATGTCCAATAATATTTTCATTCTGTACAAAACCTGAAACAGGTCGGCAATATGACGGGCAGGGCAAATTGTCTGAATGGTGGGATGAACAGACAGCTCAGAATTTCATGGTGACAACTACATGTATGAAGGATCAATATAGCAGCATCAAAGTCAGAGGGGTCAATGTAAGTTAGTACAATTTCTGAGCAAAATTTTGTGGAATTGGAATGTACATTTTGTTTTTGTATGTTTTTTTAATTACTTGATGTAATTTTATTTTACTTTTTGTGTGGTCAGGTCTATGTTTTACTATTTTTAAAAAAAAAGCAATTCTTATCTTCAACATTATGAGTAAAATTTTAACAAAGCCATTTTTTTCTTTTAAGAGGAAAGCTTAAAGTAATTCTTTCTTTCATATTATGAACAAAATTTAAACAAAACTATTCTCTTCTTCAACATTATGAGTAAAACTTCTCTTCTTTAGCTTTGTTTTCCTTAATGAAAAAAAAAAGATTTAAATTCAGTCTTTCATTTCTATTTCAGTTTCAGTGAAATTTTTATGTTTTTGTAATGTAATTTCATCTCTGCTTCAAGAAAATATTAAGGTGATAGTATAAATTATTGACTTACAACAACAACAAAAATTGTTATCTTTAATTAAGTAAGTACAACTTCCTGAGCCAAAAACACATACAGTGCAGCATGTCACAGAAAAAAAAAGGAAACCCGTGAACTGACACAAATCACTTACAAAAGAGAAATTCAGAAATATGGGAAAGTGTCAGTAAAATCATCAGGTGCCGTGCCGACTGGCGTTGGCTATTATGCTTCTCCAGAGTACCCGATCTTTCATGCAGGCCATCAGTTCAGTTGGTGATCTCCTCTCACACCATCCCGTCAGACTGTCCAGTATCATTTCTCTTGGTCTTCCTCTTGATCTTCTTCCTTCTATTTTTCCTGTTGTTATAATATTTTCAATGCCCCCTCTTCTCATTGCATGTCCTATGAAAGTACATTGTCTCTCTCTTATCTTTCTGACACGGTTTTTTGTCTCTCCAACTCTTCTCATACATTCATCATTAGTTATTTTTGCTGTCCAGGGGATTCGCAACATTCTTCTAATAAACCACATTTCTGCTGCTTCCAATGATTTTTGTGCAGACTTGCCTATTGTCCATGATTCACTTCCATATAACAAGATAGGTTCAATATAGCATTTTAGGACTCGTTTTCTAACATTCATTGATAAAGATGTGTTAGCTAATATGTTTCTCATTCTCTGAAATGCAGTCTTTGCTTGGCCTATTCTGTTCCTAATTTTTGTTTTGCATTTCCCATCTGAAGTTATTACTGCTCCAAGGTATTTGAATTTCTGCACCTGCTTTAGAACAGTTCCGTTTAATTTAATACTGCATGCTGGTAGATTCTGTTTCTTAGATATAACCATAGTCTCTGTCTTTTTGATGTTCAAAGTAAGGCCTTTCTGTTCACTTTCTTTGGTGACTTTATCCAAGAGATTTTGCAGGTCTTGTTGGTTCTCAGCTATCAGTACTGTGTCGTCAGCATACCGAAGGTTGTTAATATTGTATCCTCCAATTTTTATGCCTGGTTCTGTGATGATTGTTCTTAGAATATTCTCGCTGCACAGAGAAAAAAGGTCTGGAGATAGTACACATCCTTGTCGCACCCCTTGTTTTATAGGTTGGTATTTTCCAATTCCATTTTCAACTCGAACTGCTGCTTCTTGCTGCCAGTATAGATGTTTTACAATCCTCAGGTCTTTGCCGTCTATATTGATGTCTTCAAGCATTTTAATAATTTCACTATGTTTCACCTTGTCAAATGCCTTGGTGTAATCAATGAAGCATAAGTAGAGATCTTTCTGTACTTCTAAAGCTCTTTCTGTCAGTAAAATGCAAAAAAAAAATTGAATGAATTGTAAATGATGTTACTGATGAATGCTTGATTTTTTAAAAATATTTTTTTTCCCAGATTGATGGTAATTTTACACTGGATGAAAACATTGCTGATAACAGTGGCCTAAGAGCTGCTATGTATGTGAGTATCACTCAAAGAGTCCTCAGCTTTGCTAGGATAACTGTAATTTTACCAGCTGCTTCCATACTCAGTATACTTATTTTATAGGAGTTCTCCAGATATAATATGATTTAGTACTTAACAGCTATAGTTATGACAAAGGTAGCAGAACTATATGCATGGTGCAATTATCAAGGAATATAAACTAAAGCAGGCCAAGACCTTTTCGTAGCTCAGTAGTAACCAGAAAACAGATAACTGGGTTACTTTAGCCAGACTACAAACATGGTTATGGACATGTTCCCCATGATTGCAAAGCTTGTCAAGAATCATGCATCTTCCACAACTCACTCCAACTGTGTTTCAGGATCTTCAGTATGGCATTAGCTTACAGTAACTCAGTTTTAAAAGAGAGATCATTAAATGTGATATATCTTTGTATTTCAAATCAGATTGTCTTTCCTTTCAAATGCCACTTGGTTATTCTCTCTCTCTCTCTCTCTCTCTCTCTCTCTCTCTCTCTCTCTCTCTCTCTCTCTCTTCTTCCCTTGAATTTTCCATTGAGTGTCAGATTCTCTAACTCCTGACTTTTCATTGAAAATCCAAAGAATTTCGACTGTTTTTCTTTATCATTTCAATGAGTGTTTCTTGTTTTACAACTTCTCTGTGGTTGCATTTGTTTTTCAGGGCACCCAGAGTATATGTCATATCTTTCTCTAGAACTACATCTCTACTGCTTCTAGGTTCTGATTCATATACCTACTATTCAAGTCTCACAACCTAAGAGTAATAATGACTCTATTTAGCACTGTGTACCCTGTTTCTCACTATTACATTTAAGCGTTAACTTATTTGTGTTAAAACCTACTTTTTGTCATAAAAAGTTTTTGAAAGGTAGCAAGCAAAAGTTAATCTCATTTCTGGATCAAATGAAATTTAAAGAGCCAGTGAAACACTTTAGAAACAGACACTGTAAGTATTTTTTTAAATACTAGAAGGCACTGTATGCTAACAACTATGTTGGGAAAAATAATTCACAACTTAAAATGAAAAGTCTTATCATGTTAATCATCAGACCTCATCAAAAAATCAACATGGAAAGCCTATTCAGGTACAAATGTGGCAAATGACACCTAGAGCTGAAGATCTATGTTTCACTATAGTGAGAGCTCTGAATGATGAACACAGATACATCAGGAAATTCTCTTTATGATATTTACTAAACATTTCAGAACACAAAATAGAATAAAATATCTGAAAAAAAATTAAACACTTTATTTATATTAAATAATTTTACATATAATTGTTATTTTTAAATAGGTATAGTTTTACATCCTGTATTAAATAACTGATATGTTAACAAGAACAAAATACTAACACTGAGTAATTCAAGTAATACAACTTTGTTGTACTTACTGTCAGGCCTACCAGATGTGGATTGACGAGTTTGGTGAGGAGCTTCAGCTCCCAGGTGTAAATATGAGCATGTACCAGGTGTTTTACACAAGCTTTGCTCAGGTAATCTTTTACTGACACTCCCAGTGTGATGAAATGAAGTATAAAATAGCAATAAAAATTCACATAATACAACAGTTGAAACTCACATTCTACATAGTTTAACTGTACAGCAAAAGTAGAATTTCAATCTTATTTTGCCAAGAATCAGTAGAACCTATGGGGAGCTGATGGTATTACTCCACAGAAATAGTTTGCAACATCATTAATAAAGTAGGAGATGAAAACAAATTAGACATAAAATAATCATATAGAAGAAAAGGCACAATAATGCTGTTATATGGTGGAATCAAGAGAGATGTAGATGGAAGTTAGAAAATTCTCGAACAAACTTAAACGTTTCACCAGTACATATCTGACTAAAGGAAGTTTGTATATATTCTTGTGGTCTTCAAGGATGAGACGAGGGATGAATTTAATCTAATTCTCACTGATAATAAGCTGCAGTATGTATTGTTTGATCTTATTAGCTGCTTGAGTAAACATCGACAACAGTCACACAAATGTGGCTATTTACCACAGATTTTCTTGTAGGAAGCTGAAGCCTGGCCATGTCCTTTGTACGTGTGGGTTGCACAGCCATAGTCTCGCCCTTCTTAACATATTTTCCATTTCATAACAGTGGCACCTGAAACATTTCATTCAGCATTTCTGAGTACCAGACAAAGAGTTATGTTTCAAATTTATAGCAGACAGTTGGTGTAAATTACTACTTTATTTCCATGGATATTTCCTTAATGTTGCAGTACATATTTCATCTGGTCAAGTTGGTCAAGCTCTTGTCTCCACTGAAAAAAAGTAGGAAGTAAATGAAAAACAAATGCCAGAAAGGAAACAGAATGCATAATCTATCAGTTGTGTCCAGATTTCAACAACAATCACATGTAAAGTACTGAGGTAATTTTTGCCAGAATGAACATAGCAATATGTGACTCAATAAAAATCATTCTCATGTATCTTTAACTAAACCAGATCTTCATTATCATGAATTTAGTGATGCATTTTTGCCATTTTGTGACCTTTTTTCAGATGTACTGTAGTAAGTGGACAGATTATGGCATCTTTTATCATATGTTGACTGATCCACACAGCCCAGGATCAGCTAGGTAAAAAGATATTATAAAACAATATTAAAATCTGACTGTGTAAGACAGATCTTTGTCTTATCTAAAACAACATTTTTTGGTTAGAATTTACCTATATTTTTATTATTTAAGTTAAAATTTACTTTTAAATCATAAAACATGACTTTTTGAAGCTGTAATTGTTATCATTAATTACTAAGAAAACATTTTTTGAAGCACACATAACTTTGCAAGCAGTATTTCTAGCAGTTTAATTTAAAGAATATTTTCAGAAATCGTAGTGATGTTATTGACAGTGAGAAGCCTCATTTGATTTTCAGAGTGAATGGAGCCCTTTCTAACAGTCAGACTTTCAGCTGGACCTTCAAATGTCCACTGGACAGCTCAATGAACCCTCGAATCAAATGTGAAGTTTGGTGAAAGCTATATTCCAGCGCAGGCCACAGAGAGATGAGATTTTGTCTCCCTTTTTTCTATAAAAACTGTATAATAATGATCTTTCCAAATAGACATTTTTTAAAAAAAAATTTTTTTTTAAAACCACAGTGAGTTTATTGGATCAATACATTTGTCAAAAACTTTTAGTGTATGTATTTGAAAAATAACATTTGTATCAAAAGCAATTCAGAAATTTAACTGCAGAAGTTTCACTTCAGATATAAATTATATGGTTTTTATTCAGTTCTTGATTTTTGGATGTCAGTTTATACAAGCACATACACATAAGAAAACCAGAGTGCAGAGTGAAAGAAATCGAAACAATAAAATGAAGGGGAAAAGACATCATAGCACCATCCAAGAGATAAAGAATATCAATATGTTGGTTGCCACAGATCACCATCTTTCACTCTCCTGAACTTTCCATAAACACTGTAAACAGTAGTGCTGTCCTTTCTCTTTCATGGTAAGACCAATGTCCTTCTCTGCCTTCCTGTCCTAATGTTGCCCTTCAGTGTTATCAAAGAAGAATTTCATAGCTCTTCATCTTATAGACATGAGAACCATGCTTGCTTTGTCAGCTCAAAAGTTTTACTTGCATCCTTCAGAGTTGTTGTTTTAATTTTTTGTGTCTGTGTTGCATACCCTCCATGGTGTACTGTTTTAAATTACTTTTTCTCTGTTCATATTTATTGAATTTGTTGTACAAATTTTCAGTTATTTAGAATATAAAAATGTTACACTATACATGTGCCATAACTTTTTTTTGGGAACTTTTCTTCTGATTCCAACATGTGCATGTCATTTAATCTCATCTCTCAGGGTTGTGTATATAGGAGGCCAAATATGACAGAAAGAACAGAGATGATTGCTTGCTCAAATTGCGTATGTGTATCATAAACTCACTCTTACATGGCTGTGATTATACAAGAACTGAGTATTTTTTTTTTTTTTTAATTACCAGATGTACGTCGTGTCATATACTGACTCTTGGCATAGGACAAAGTTGTGGGCTTTCCTTTTTTCGTTAATTCCATTTTTAACATCTTCTTTGTGATGTTATTTTTGGTAGTTACTTATCTTTCCCTGGGTTCCTTTATTCAATGTCCAGATTTAAGTTCTGTGGACAAGATTCAGTCACTTGCATTTCAGACATGTGGCTCTTTAAAATTATGTACATAAATGTGTTTTATAGACAAAAAAATAAACATTCTGCAAGTAGCATGTTTCATTTATTTGATGATTATGATGATGATGGCAATAGCAATGCATATCACTTCTTTATGTGAATATGTAAGAGGTCAGTCAGTCATTTGCATGTCCCCTGTAAAACTTTGGTGCCCTAACAGCTCTCCTGTAGGCCTCTCAGTTGTAAGAGGACCTGAGTGAATTTAAGTGTAGAAAATGCATTAATTGTTCTAATGAGACCATAACTTATGAAACACGCTTAACTTGTAGTAGATTTGTAGTAGCTGTAAAACTAGTAGAAATGTAGTGGTTATAAAACTAGTAACAATATCTTACCTCTTACATTTTACATCCATCTTGTGCTGTTAAACATTACATAGGGCTTGCATGGTAGTTCACCAAGTTCTCCTGTTTTCAGCGAGCTTTTCAACCTCATCAAGGGATTTTATGCCTACTAATTTGGCCTCTCTTAACAATGTCCTCTTTAGAGTTTCACGTGGTCGACCTTTTTTCTTCAGCCTACTGTATGTTAGATTGACATCTGAAGGGAAGATAAACTCTGATAACTATACAATAATATATTCAGGTGAGAAACATGAACAAGGAGTAGGAATAATATCTGATGAACAAACAGCAAGGACAGTCATGGGATATTTGAACGTTTCGGACCGAGTTAGCAGCCTAACTGAAAGGACAACCAATAAACATAAATATATAAGTGTACACTCCAACAGCTGATAGTTCTGAAGATGTACAGCTATTTTATAATGACATAGAGTCAGCACTGAAACACAAAAAGTCACATGAAGTTACTATAGTCAGGTTGGTAAAGGAAGAACTTCAGACATTGTTGGTGGTTATGGACTGGGGGAGAGGAATGATAAAAGTAGTAAATTAATTGAATGGGCAAAAATACATAACATGGTTGTAGGAAACACCTGGTTTAAACAATATCCCCGAAGACTGGCAACGTGATGCAGCCCAGACAAAAAGACTTTTAACCAGATAGACTACATATTAATCAACAAATGGTTCCAGACTGCACTACTGACAACAAAAACCATGCCAGGAGCTGACTGCCTGAGTGACCATGACCCACTGTGTGGACAAATTAGAATAAACCTAAAGAAAGCATGCAGAAAAGTGAGAAACATCAAACTGAATGCAGAACTCCTTAAGAATGACAAAGAACTGTGAGAACAATACATAGTTGTTATAAGATACAATGCAACAGCAAAGATAAATAGTATAGACGAACAATGGGCAATGTTAAGAGATTCAATCCACCAAAATGTTAAGGAGATAATACCACTGAAAAATGAAGCCCCCAAGAATAAATGGATGACAGACGACATCTTGGGACTGATGGACAGGAGGAGGAGGAGTAAAAATAACCAAGATAAATATAGCAAGATAAATAAAGAATAAGATGCAAATTCAGAGAAACAAAGGAAGTGTGGTTAAATGAACAGTACAGACAAATAGAGGACTCCCATAATAAAGACAGCAAAAACGTGCACAAGTGAATTAGTTAACTCACAGGCAGGAAGACAAAATATACCACAGGATGCCTGAAATCAAAAGAAGGTAAAATGTTAATGGGAAAAGAAGACATTGTGGACAGGTGGACAGAATACATCGGTGAGCTATATGGAGGAGAAAGACCAGAATTAACACCAGATACTAAAAACTGTAATGGACTACTAATACTCAAAGATGAAATCATAGATGCCATCAAACACATGAAGAAAGGAAAAGTGACTGGGCATGATAATATAACAATAGAAGAAATAGAGGCGCTAGAGGAGATAGGAATAAAAATAATAACCAAGTTACTGAATGACATTTAAAACGGTGGTTATATGCCTAGTGATCTGCTTAAATCCATGTTTATAGCACTATCAAAAAAACCAGATGCAAAAGATTGTGAGGACCACAAGACTATCAGCCTCTCATGTCACATAACAAAGCTACTTCTGAGAATTATTATGAGAAGAACAAGGGAAAAGATAAAAATGGAAATAGCAGATAAACAGTTCGGATTTGTTGAAGGAAAGGGAACATACAATGCCATTTATGCTTTGTGAACATTAACAGAAAGAGCTTTAGAAGTACAGAAAGATCTCTAATTATGCTTCATTGATTACACCAAGGCATTCGACAAGGTGAAACATGATGAACTTATTAAAATGCTTGAAGACATCAACAATAGATGGCAAAGGTCTGAGGATTGTAAAACATCTACACAGACAGCAGTAAGCAGTGATTTGAGTTGAAAATAAAACTGGAAAATATCAATGTATAAAACAAGGGTTGCGACAGGATGTGTGGTATCTCCAGACCTTTTTTCTCTGTACAGTGAAGAGCAATCATTACAGAACCAGGTATAAAAGTCAGAGGAGAGCAATCATTACAGAACCAGGTATAAAAGTCAGAGGATACAATATTAACAACCTTCATTATGCTAATGACACAGTACTGATAGCTGAGAACCAACAACACCTGCAAAATCTCTTGGATAAAGTTACTAAAGGAAGTTAACAGAAAGGCCTTACTTTAAACATCAAAAAGACAAAGACTATGGTTATATCTAAGAAACAGAATCCACAAAAATGCAGTATAAAATTAAAGAAATTTAAATAGCTTGAGCAGTAATAACTTCGGATGGGAAATGCAGAGCAGAAATAAGGAACAAATTATACCAAGCAAAGACTGCATTTCAGAAAATGAGAAACATATTATGCAACAAATCCTTATCAATGAATGTTAGAAAACAAGCCTAAAATGATATATTGAACCTATCTTATTATTTGGAAGTGAATCATGGACAATAGGCAGGTCTGCACAAAAATCATTGGAAGCAGTGGAAATGTGGTTTATTGTAAGAATGTTGTGAATTCCCTGGACAACAAAAATAACTAATGTAAAATGTACGAGAAGGGCTGGAGAGACATAAAAAACTGTGTCAAAAAAATAAAAGAGAGACATGCAATGAGAAGAGGAGGCATTGAAAATATTATAACAACAGGAGAAATAGGGAGAAGACCAAGAAAAATGGTACTGGACAGTCTGATGAGATGGTGTGAGAGGAGACCACCAACTGAGCTAATAGCCTGCATGAAGGATCGGGTATTCCGGAGAAGCATAATAGCCAACTTGATAGCTTGTTTTGAGATTCTCTGATTGTTTCTTCTCATCACCTGACCGACATATGTCCATCACCTTTTTCTGATCATCAATGAGACAATTTGCTCACCTGCCTTATATCTACGTTGTTCTTGAATTTGTTCCATTTTATATCAAGTATTTTCCTTAGGCATTTGTTTTCAAAAGAGTCTAATTTGTTGTCTATTTCTTTAGTTGCTTTCCAGCTTTCACATGCATAAATGAAGGTGGATATTACATTTGAATTGAATAATCTTAGCTTTTTTAATCTTTTTAATTTTTAATCTTAGAACCAGAAAAGAAGTTAGATTTAGAATTTCAAAAGCAGCACTGACCTTCAAGAATCTTAAGAACATATGGCACTCAAAAGTTATAAGTAACAATATAGTGATAATTAAATTAATGAAGTTGTAATGGTTCTGAAGCTATTTAAATTGTAATGTTTCAAGTCTCCATGTTTGTAATAAATAATCTTCTGAAGAGCTGACTTTACTTGTGCATTACTTTGTCGCACTGAAAGTATTCAAGTCATCAACTGTACTCTTATGATCATGGCTGATACATGATGCAGTTTCACTATGAGAAAACATTGTAATAGTGGGTTAAAGTGCACAGAAAAATAAATGTACTTTTGATTTAAAGCAGATATACACACAATAGAATTCAAAACATAACCTCAACTTTCAGTACCTCTTTAGCACAGACAGACAGTGTCAAATACAATTTAATTATTTAATTTAACAAACAATAATGTATCAAAGTATCAAGAGAACATAGTATCAAAAGTAACAGTGATGTATTACTTATAACACCTAACAAGGAATTAGCACAGCAGTGCATGGTAGAGTAGTTTTAGTGTCATGGTTTACAGTGCAACAGATCATCCTGAATAATATAACAGTTTTACTATGAAGGTGTTTTGAAGTCCTAACTCCATTTATAAGGCATGCCTGAGCTAACAGTTTTGCTCCAAAGATGTACAAAACATTTCATCACTTTCAGTGACATAACACACTTGCATCGAATCAGTTCTGCTCTATCTAGCCGTATTAATATGAAGGTGAGTTGGAAAATAAAAACACGAAATAGTCATCACTTCCAGCCGAGCTGAGTAAGAAAATATTAGCAGTCAGATGATTTTAACAACAAATAAGTCTTTTATATGTTTCATATGTAAAGAATTTATGTTATAAACCAAGTTTCATCATCCTGTACTTCTTGCTTCAGAAGCTTGTCTGCAGTGGCTTTCCAACTTGCTCTGTTCCTTGTTTTCACAGTGCACTTAGCCAGTTGAGTCCAGTCCATCTCTTTACATTGTCCACCAATATATGTAGTTGTCCTCTTGCTATTTTTCTGTCCACTTTTTCCTTGAGTATGGTTTTCATTATTGTATTATGTGTCTTCATGTGACTCAAATATCTATTTAGTTTGTATGTTTTTCATTATTTCTCTTTTTCAGTTTCAGTTGATTTAGCACTTTGTTTTATTTTCTGTCTATGGAATTCACCCTATTCTTCAGTGAAGAAAAATAGGCTTGGACACAAAATTTTAACAGACCACTAATGTTATTTATGTTGTGCAAAAAGGAGTAAATTGACAGTGACAGAGTTACAAATTGAGACCAATATTTTCTTTGGAGTAAGAACTTTCATAACACTCCTATTGTTATGGTTTAACAGTACACATTCATGTGGATGGTGTGTATGATCTAGTAGTTTCAGCAGAAAGAAAGTGATAAAACTGTGGTAAAATCCAACTTTGAATATGTGCGTATGTTTTTGGTTCACATAATTAGTTATTTGTTTATAGACAGTAAAATGGAAGAATATTCTGAAGTGATACCATAAGAATGATTTTGTAAAATTTATGAAATATACGATCTCTTGCAACTGTAGTTCACAATCATAAGGCTGTGTGTGAATAGTTTAAAAGCTGCATTTGGTAAGTCAGTAAATACATTCCAAGAGTATCAAATCTAGCAGAAGCGTGTTAACTCTCTTCCTGTCATGAGCCACTTAAATGGCTCTGGTTTGAAAATAAGAGTGGAAAAAAAAATTGAAAAAATAATTAAAAGTCATTCATTCATTCATTTGCATGTCCCTTGCGGAACTTTGCCTCCCAAACAGCACTCCTGTAGGCCTCTCGGTTGTGAGCAAGATGGCCTGCTGCTGTTGCATCCATTTCCAGATCGTCAACGATGTCTTGCAGCCATCTTCATCTTGGTCTTCCTCTTTTTCTTTTTCCCATTATGTATCCTTCCAATACGGTCTTCTCTAAATTATCATGATGTTTAATGTGTCCAAAATATTTCAGTTTTCTCTCTTTAATCCTCTTCACTAGCCAGCCTTCTTCAATATTAAGCTCTTGTAGTATAGATATATTTGTTCTTTTTTGTTCCACGATATTTGGAGAACTCTTCTGTAGCATTTACATTCAAAGGCATTTATGTGTTTCTCAGCTGTTTTGTTAAGTGTCCAGGTCTCACAGGCATATGTTGCTATGGGAAAGATGCATGCCCTTAAAAATCTTATTTTTGTGGTTCTGTCTGCTATATGGTTCTGAGGCTATATAGTTTTATTTCAGTTCTTGAGATTCAAATTTTAATAACAGTATAAGCTAACTATAGGCATCTCATCATATCCTTCCTAGTACAAAAAAAACACACACAAATAGTTTTTTGGGTATAAATATATATAAAACTGAATATATAAATATACATAAAGCCACTGCAGTAAAACAAATGTAGGAACAGCTTTATTAAAAAAAAAAAAAACATGACTGATGTGTTTGTTGTAAAGTTGTTTGTGCAGCCTTGAATTTCTATTTTTGGTAGGAAATGTGTTAACAGTGTGACTTGTGCCAAAGCAGTTTGGAAGAAAAACTGCATGACAGTGAAAGAAACATTAAATGGGTATTTTATGAGAATCATATGAGAAGCTCAATAAGAAAAGATATAACATAAAAGAAAACTAACAAGTTGTAACTTATATGAAAGATTTTGTATTAGATTTCATTGCTTTTTTATTCATTATGTTCACATTCTATAAAAAAGAAACAGTTTAGCAAATGATGTAGCTTACATGTTGTTTGATGACATGTCCTGAGTTTTTGTAGGGTGAGAGGGTGAGTATTAGAAAGGGCAGAAATAAAGCACAGAAAGTACAGAGAGAACTTTCTACCAGTTAAATGACTTTGTTTTACCCATACAGAATGCAACAGTGTATATCACTCAATAAGGATTTGTGAATATAAATGAAAACATCAAGATTGTTTTGGAATCATTGTTGTGAAAGAGGACTTGCCCTTTGAACTTGCCTTCAAAATGCAGGTCTCACAGCCTTTAATGTATATGAATTTGATGTAATTATGTAACTTGTTTATATAAAAGTGCCTATCCTCATTGTGTTTATATACATTTATATTTATAATATCACTGTACAGTAGTGTGATCATTGATGTTCATTTGATCTACATCCACAGTGATATATTTAATGATGTGATTTTTTTACTGTTTGTAAAATATTAATGTTCTTACATCCATCTTTATTTTTTGTCTTTTTGTAATTCAAAGGTTATCATTCATGCATGTATATTTTTTTCTACTGTCCTTAAATATTTTCACTCCATTAATGTTGTCATTTCCATTTGCGAATCTTCCACATGATTCTCCTAGTCTATTTTTTTCTAATATTTTGCCATCCACTTTTGAAAACCACTCAGATGCTGATACTGACACATCTTTTGACACTTCAAAACTAGATTTACTCACTGACACACCATTTGACACCTCAGAACTAGATTTCCTCACTGACACATTATTTGAGACTTCAGAACTAGATTTCCTCATAGAATAAACATTTGACACCTCAGAATTAGATTTCCTCATTGACACATCATTTGACACCTCAGAACTAGGTTTCCTAACTGACACATCATTTGACACCTCAAAACTAGATTTCCTTACTGACACATTATTTGACACATCAGAATTAGGTTTTCTCACTGACATGCCATTTGACACCTCAGAACTAGGCATACACTCTGAAAAGCTAAAAACATATAAATATTTAAATATAAAATGTGGTAGGAAATAGGTTTATTATAGTAGCAAGTTCTTCTGTGTTTTTATTTTGCTTTGTTTCAGTGTCACAAGTAAAGCTTGTTCCTACTATGTTTTACACTGAACCTGTTTTTCACTGTTTTGGACCAGTGACTAAAAATAGTTGTTTTCACACTTATTAATAAATACATCAAATTACACTAAAAATTTCATAAAATTAATATCAAATCTTAAAACTTGATTTGCTGTTTGGGGATTTTAGAACTAAAAATGCTTTTTAAATTACCAGAACCATGTAAAGAATCACTGTCTTCACACTTCTGTGTATTCCTGCGATTATCTTGACTCTGCTATTCACCATTCCATATGTAATATACATAATGAAACTTATAACCCAATGTCAACAATTGCTTGTGCAAAATATTTGCTGAATTCAGAATTTAAATTTTTTTTTTATCAGAACATTGAAAGGGGTAGGTGAAAGTGTTTTGGAGTGGGAAAGACAAGAGGAGGTGTTATTTAGTTTCACATTATGTAACAAATTATATCATATTCATGTTAGCCAGGTATAATATATGGAGTAATCTGTGGAGTCAAATTTCTACATTTATATATTTATGAAGAAATACTTTTACCCTATTCATTTCTTTTTTCATAATCTAAATATTTTGCTATTCATTCTTAAAAGATTAGAGATTCTGAAAGCATTTTCATTGAAAATTTCTGTTAGTATTGCAAGTGTAGAATGAACTATTCATTATCCTTTAATGTAATCTTTATAGCAACTGATGTTATGTGAAATGATATTTTATTTCTCCTTTTGTTGTATTATGCTATGATTAAGAGCTACTTCTCTATTCTCTTAAGCTTCTTTCTTGACTAAACATTCACAAAATATCTTCTTTATGTATGAAAGTACTTAGTATTTGTAAAGTGTGTAGTTACAGTGCAAGTAAAAAAAAAAAAAAATTAAATGCTAGTTTTTACATCTTTTTTTCCACTTTTTCATAATTTTTGATAATAATATGGAAATATGGACCTAATAATGTATCACTAATTTGCCTTAATGACATGGAAATGGGGATTTTATGTTTACTTTTACTTATTTAGCTATGATAAATATATTTTAAAAAACTCTTCTGTCCATGGTACTAGGTAGAGTAATAAAAAAAAACATCAAATT
This sequence comes from Achatina immaculata, assembly GCA_009760885.1. Classification (NCBI taxonomy): domain Eukaryota; kingdom Metazoa; phylum Mollusca; class Gastropoda; order Stylommatophora; family Achatinidae; genus Lissachatina; species Lissachatina immaculata. The sequence goes on along the minus strand of CM019691.1, from coordinate 84,973,478 downwards.
TTTTTATTTATTAACATAGAATTGCATTGACACAAGTGCATAAATTCAATTATCTTGACAGATATACAACTGAAATCAAGTCAAGAATAGCAACAATAAAAAATCAACTTTTTATGACATGGAGAAAACACTAAAAGAGAGAGAGAGAGAGAGAGAGAGTGTCCTAAACAGTGAGAAATAAAGGGTCTAACAGTTCCACATAGAGCCTGTATTGCTATGTTTTGTGGGGTCTGGACATTAAACAAACAGATAAAACAAAAATGATATTGAAGATGATAGATGTGTAGTTTTTGAGATGTATGCAACATTTATCCTGGATGCCATGAAACAAATTAACAGTTTCTCGGAGAACTTACAGAATATCTAAAATATCTGTAAGGAAAAGGCAGTCAAGAAATCCTCTGAACATGCCATTAAAAAAAAGAGAAGATAATCCATCCTGACAATCAATGGAAAACTCAGTAAAAAACAGAAAGAGAGGGCGACCAAGAGAATAATATCTAAGCATTATGATGGATAGCTTGAAGACCCACACCAAACCCAAAAAAGAAAGCCTCTCATCTGGCTCCACCATACTAGGGATCATGACGAGCCTTGCCTTGTCAGCCAGGCTGAGACTGATCCTAGGTGCACTAGTGAACAGATTCTTGACCTCTGTTCTCATGGCCGTGAGTTGCTGCTTTAGTCATCTGTGATCCACCTGATCTGAGTAGATTTATTAAAGATAGAACAAAACGGGCACCAGAATCTTTGCTGCCAGCATCTATGGGTATGACAACTAATGAATGGATGATTAAATATAATTAATTATTGTCTAGCACAGAGTATGGTAGTCTGCACCGCCACAGTATGTTTTGTCCCTAAAGTGTATGAAGTACTTCATGGTTGAATGGTTAGTGTGCTTTCTCTCTCTAAATTGAGTAGATGCTTTGTTTTTCTTTCATATTTTTTTTTCCTTTGTACAAGAGTGAGAAACTGATTTTAAAAACAGTCAATGATTTTTTTTGTTCAGTTTCTCGCTCTTTTCACAAACAAGCCTGTGTTGACATACAGTGTAGCTGTTATGAGTGGCATAGTAAAAATGACACATATATAACAGGATATTCTCTGACCGCCAATGAACTGTCAATAATACTTTCCATTACAATTCTATTCAGTTATATTGTCTCTGCTATGTGAAGACATCCCCCCTCTTGTATGATCTCCCTTAGTATACTTACTTCACTGATCTAGAAAAACAGTATACTCTCAGTTAACCGGCGCCATTGGGGATTGTGAGATGCCAGATACATGTAGTTAATGGTTGGTTGAAAGTTACTATTAAAAATAGGCCTAACCAATACTACGCCCTATTCTGTACCATACCATACCATGCACTCTGTACTGACTTGATATTAGTATTGAAATACAGTAATTAGAAGCCAATTAAGAAAGACGAACTTACGTTAATGTAACACAGTTTTATTATAAAAATAGCTTAATGTAAGCAGTCTGCAATATTAGTGAATGGTAGTCAGTAAACTGCTATACTTCATTAACTTCACAAACATAACTTTTTTTTTAAACTTAGGCGCGCACGCACGCTCCCACGCACACACATAACACACACTAATGACTTTACCGTAGGGATAGAGACCATGCTGGGTGGACATCGCATCAGGATCATCAGAATCTGATGATGATGTAGCTGGGAAAGGATCAGGAGAAGTGGATGTGGATTTTTTAAAAGTACATCAGTTGACTATGCTGTACTAGCAAACTTGCTTGCAGCTTTCTTGAAAAATGAACGAATATCAGCTTTTGACGCCCTAGGTCTCTCATGCAAAGTCATGTTTTGCTTGTGTAGCCGCTAGAAATTATTTTATTTTAATTTTTATTTAAAGTATCATTTCTTCGATTTTTTTTTTTTTTTTGCCTGTTGCTGGAGTTTCGGTTAATGGATATATATATATATATATATATATATATATATATATATATATATATATATATATATATATATATTTGTACTTGTACGAACTCCCTATAACTGCGAGCTGTTGTTCTTTGCAGACGGTGCTGTAGAGATGTTGAGGCACAGCATCATATCGGCATGAGAGCGGGTTATGGCGGCTACTTTTTCAGTCCCGGAGTACAGCTAAAAAGCAAGGGGTGTGCTATGCTTCTTTAGCAGACTCCACCACCATGGGGACTATGGCGATCCCTGCCCCGTTAGCCGGGCTATGTCTGTTACTGGGTGTACCACGGAGAGGTGGGACAAGGTCTTGATCAGCTACGGGTCGCTAACCCTGACGCTGGCATATCAGCTATGGGTCGCTGATTACCTTATCGGGCATCTTCCATATATATATATCCGTTAACCGAATATATATATGAATTTATTTTGTACACCAATCAACAGAAACTTATATAAGTAATAAATAAGTAAGTAGTAAGTAATTTTGCAGAAAGTTGAGAAATACGTAAATACATCAAATGTAGGTTGTCTTCCACAACGAACCTGTAAATACACGGTCTTGTTTCCAAACTAGCCCATTTTTGTGGATCTGTTCCATCTTTCGGTTTCAGCGTCATCTTATTATGTATTAGAGTATCAGGCATGGCTCTTTCTCTGTAATTGTTCATTATGATATTTTAATAAATTAAATTGATGCACAAAATAGATTATGTTGTTTTAATTTTTATATTGTTTTCTGATATATTGTTTGTGTACAGAGACGTTAATTCTTATGGGTTTTTTAATATTGTTGAGTCTTCTTCTTATTATTTTTCTTGCAAGAATGATGTTCTTTGCAGCCGATATAGAGAAGATGCTGAAATTAGCATCGTGCCGAACTTGGAGCGGGTTATGGCTGTTATTTTTTCAGTCCCTTAGTGGAGCTTACAAAGAAGAGGATGTGCTATACTTCTTTAGCAGACTCCACCACCATGGGACTATGGCGACCCCTGCCCCTTTTGCCAGTCCTAGCTAAAGCAGTTACTGGTGGTACCAAAGGAATGGTGGGACAAGGTCTTGGTTCGTCAGCTCTAATGCTAAAATGTCAACTACGAGTTTCCGATTGCCAAAACGGACAGAGTTTTCACTTCCAGCGTTGTTGAATATCATTGTTTCCTCTCTCGACGGACTAGATCCCAAAATAATGATAAATATGGACATTTAAATTACAGATTCAACCAGCAAGATCCGTCTACATGCGGAACGCAGTTTTAGCAAATGACAATGTTAATGTGCAAATTGAAAAATTCAGCAAACTACCTTAATAATATTAAACTGTCTTACTTCTCTCAAATGAAATAGTCTATAAGGCATGTGTTAATTCTTCTATGGGGGTGTAGACAAAACTTACAGACTAGCATTCTTGAGATGTTTTCCTGCAAAAGAAATATGAATGATATTTAAAGTAACATGACCATGAACAATGAGATCATATAACAAGAAATAAATGACATAAAAGTACGATAAACGTGCTGAAAGGAGATATACCAAGAGGTAGATCTAGAAAAAAAGATGGCGACACAACTTAGAAGATATACGCGCTCTTGGAATCGAGCTTTTGAAAGACAAGATCAAGAACAGAGAGGAATGGAGATGTGACTTATCTGCAGCAATGAGCATCAGTGGCTCCAAAAAAATTTTTAAAAAGAAGTACGACAGAGTATCATCGGACAACTGGTATATAGTTTATTTTGTCTTTTTAGAATATTGTATTAGAGCAATAAAATAGTGATAATCCATACTGTGGGCACTCTGTTATCATTTTCTCTCTCTCCCGTCATAAGTGGTTTGGCATTTAATTTTCAAAGGGTAACAGTATACACTATGTTCTATCACTCTATTGTGCGCAAGCCTTGTTATCTTTTGTCTGAATAATCAGAGAGTAGACTTTAAAATAATCACTATTCAACCGCCAAAACAGAGTCTTAAATATGTCTGAGCCAGGTCACATGGAGAAAGCTTGAGGCACTCGGGTGAAAAAAAAGGGGGGGGGGGGATTATAGAAAAAAAAAAAGAAAGGATAGTTAGGAAAATCTAGAATGCAGGAAAAATCTGACACAAGGAAGTTCTGCACCCTATGTTCCACAAGGGGATAAAAACGAATGCATTGCGAATTCCGATGCACTTTGTCTTATCTTGTTTTAGCACAGCTTTCAGATTTGAAAGACAGTATTGTACGCTCTCGTGAGATTTATTCTTTCTTTGTGATTATATATATATATATATATATATATATATATATATATGTATATATATATACATATATAAAACAGGTCTCCTTCGTAGTACAGCAAGAAAAAATATATTGGAAATAGGCAAAACAAGTATCCTTAATCTTCCAAGTATCCCATACACTGTGGTAGATATGCTTCTTCCCCTTCGAATATTGCCTTTTTAAGATTGTGGTGTCATGAAAAAAAAAAGACTTCTGGCTAAATTATTGGAAGATGCTGTTATTAATTGCAGTATTGTTGTCACTGGTCTGTTAGCATCATGCAAATCTAGTATGGAAGAGCGCAAGAGAAAAATGAAAATTTGAAGTTTAAATGACATAGAACTCATCGCTACGGTTCTCTGAGTTTCCACTTCATCATTTCAGTGGAATCTGTAATAAGAAATTCTTAGTTTTTTTTTTTTTAAGGGGGAGAACTCTTGAAGATTTTCACATCTCCAGCCAGTAACGTCGCATTCAAACCTTATTTTCCAGCTGCTACGTTTTCAATCCAGACATTGTTAGCCCAGGTACATTCTTGGGCGAAAATATAGCAGGCTTCAAGATCTAAGATTCTTAAAAAGACTTCATTTTAAAGAAAATCTTGCTTGATAGCAAGTATCCCCTCTCACGTCTTTCTCCCCCCACAGGGAAAAAAGCCAAGGGAAAAAACCCATAAAAATTGAAGTAATTTCGGAACAAGCAATTTCGTTCTTTTTATGTTTCAGATCTATTTTCTGCTTTCGGATGAAGAAAGTTACAGCTGCCTCCAGGCACATTCATCTGTTTCATTTTTTTTTTTGGGGGGGGGGGGTCTTTCATAGCCAGGTTTACTGACCTTCGTTGATAGGTTGGAGATATGATGTTCAAGAAACTCTTCCTTGAAGTCTTCGCATTTGTAATGTTCTCCTTTTACACAACGTAAATACAGTCTGTACCTATTTAATTTGCAATCCTGCATGCTCCATTAACATTTCTCATTCTCAGTCAAAGTCATGACGAACGGAATTTGGGAGCACTTGTAAAAGCAATAGCAAAACTTTAAAGTAGAGAGAGAGAGAGAGAGAGAGAGAGAGAGAGAGAGAGAGAGAGAGAGAGTAGCAATGGAAAATTATTCAAGAGGCCATTGGCGACCGACTGCTCTGCCGAGAAACTGCTGTTGTAATGAAACTTTCTTTAAAAAATTGAAATTCAGGTGTAAAAAGCGGTCACAGAAGAAAGCACTGGCGAAACGGTTAAAACAACGGTGTATAGGAAGTTAATGTAGGAGAGGGGTGACAGTTTGGACCAGTAATCAACTGCATTCTCATAAAAAGATACTGGTGGGAGATCTGCTATTGTATTAGTGCAGTCAACACTTTTTTAAATACCGGTTACCTGATACGCCTGTGTTAGGGAAGCTGCCCTTGAAAAAAGAAAATATCTACCTACAAGGTGAAAGCGGGGGGGAACACACATAAATACAACTTATATACGACTGTTAGTGCATTATTAGAATGCTGATTATTTACAAACTTGAGTAACTATTTGTATGGAGCTCTTTCGAATCGACTGTAAGCAAACGCAAGAAACAAACAAACAAACACGTCACTATGGTGATGAGGGTGGTGGAGGAGGAAGGAGAGAGGTAGGTGTGGGGAATAGGAGAGAGGGTGTGAAGAAAGGGCAAGATCGGGCAAATATGATGTTCCACAAGTAAGTCATCGTTGACTGTTTCTTGTAGAGCAAAATAACTGCACAAATAAATAAATTTGTCTTCGAAGTTGATTTGTTTTTTGTTTTTTTCACTTTCACATTTTGCTCCTTTGGTAAATGATTTCAAGGAGGGAGGGGAGAGAGAGGAAAGAATCACTTTTTAAAAAGTATGTGTGTAACCGTGGCGAGGAATTCGTTGCCCGATCACGTGCCTGCGCGTCGACGCTAGACAAGAAAAAACAAAAGTTAGCAGGAGACGAAATGTCTGACGTGAAACTATCTGTGCAAGCTGACGGGGGGAGTTCACATCCACATTCACCTATTCTAAGTTGTCATTTTAGAAGTTTGTTTTTATTTTTTCGACGTTTGATTTACCAAAATTAAACTTCAGTCCTCTGCACTCTTGAGTTTCATCCATCTCTATCTATATGATATTAGGCTAAAAAGCACTTTTGAGTCTGGTCTGTCACTCTTAATCAGAGCTTGTAGCAATCGAAGTTCTCTTTCCAGCATCATACCTTTTTTCTTCTGTGACTCATTAGATACCGTAGCTTCCTTTCGTCTACCGAATATAGGGAATGAGGAAGTTCTTGGCCTTTTCGTATAATTTTTTTAAAAATAAATAGAAAACGAGGCTTTCGCACAGAAAAATAATAGAGCACAGTGTTGTATGGCTAGATCTTGAAACATTCATAAACAAAGCGCTTTTGACGTGTGAGCAACAAAGAGAATGGGACTGAACCACAGATTCCTGTGGGGCGAGCAACGCTCTAGTCACTAGAGCACAGCGCATTAACAGACTTCGCTGTCTTGCAGATCCAACAAGAAAAAAAAGATGTTTGATAACAAAGTCATCAATGCCTGTCCGGCAGAAGATAGTGACACCCAAGACCGGGAGGGACAGAAATTCAGTTGCTTTGAGTCTTGTCAATATTTTTTTTATTTTATTGTTTTGTTATTAAATATTTTTATCAACAAGAATACTGTACAACTCCATCTTCCTTCCAGCTCTGTGCTATCAATGTCAAACATGGACACCAAGAACTAAAAATAAAATGAAAATCATCACAACAAAAATGAAATGTTCGAGACGAATACTTAATTTAACCAGAAGAGACAAAATCAGGAATGACACCATCAGGCTAGGTGTTGGAGTAACACTAGTATTACACTACATCCAGAAGCTGCAAGTCAAATGGTTTGGTCATGTTACTCGACCACCTCTAGAAAGTATAGCACAGAAAACCTTCGTGCTAAGAACTGGAGGAAACAGAGGAAGAGGCTGTAGCAGTATGGGAGATAATTGGGTTTTTTCTCCACAGAGAGGGCATTTCTCGCCTTATGAGTCTTTAATTTGAACGTCCTTTTAAAGGTCGAGATCCTTCCAGAAGATCATTTAGTTTATGAATCCCGTGACTGGGAATGGTGGGAAAAAAAAAAGCTGAGTGAGTTAGTCTTGTTTTGTATGTGTACCTGAGTGGATGGTTTTCGTGATATCTCAGTCGAGAAAATGGACGTTTATATCTGCTCTGAAGTTTTGCAAGTATGAATAGACTCGCCATGTGGCAGGGCAAACCTACTGGCGGTCAGATTATCGTCACCACCATTTGCATTTTCATCCATTCCATCAATAAATCCTCAAGCCAAGTATTACGCGGGACTGGCTTGACTTCCGTATCAGTGTATGGCTAACCTTAGGTTTGAAAGAGCCTGGAAGTGAAGAATGGGGCTGGAGATAGTGATTAACTAATTCAGAAATGTGAAGCTGATGGCTGGAGTCAGTGAATAACTAATCCAGAAACACTCAGAAAACACGGCTTTAAGATAATGTACAAATCAGAATCCTCGTGCGCATCAAGGCACAACACCGGCTTAACGAATGCCTCAATAACACAGTAAAGACATAGACACCTTACTTCGTCTTCAAGGCCGCCCGTGAAAGATAAAGAGAGGAAATTTCTGCGCTACCATTAGGCGATCTAGGGCCCCGACTAGAACGCAGACCTCAGAAGGGCCCATTTCTGACCTTACAAGTGCAAATACATTAATTAATCTCAGCTAGGGCGCAAACTATCCTATCACCGGTACTGAAAATCCCACAGCAGCACCTCAAGATGTTTTTCTCTTTTTTATATACAGAGTTAACAAAATAAAGTAAAACTGAAGTAACTAAGAATGCCAGGCATGCGTGACTCTCAGAGCTGTGAATAGGCGGAATCAGCGATTGCCCGAGTTGTAAACTGATGGAACCACATCTGTTAACTTTTTTCGAAGATTTATATGCTACTGCACAGAAGTTAAGGGTTACTCTTTCATTTTCAACACATTTTTATATCAGGCAGTGTACTGGTACGGTCAAAAATATTTTAATTTACACTTGTTTCAGTGCCACTCACTAACAGTCATCTATGCACATGAAATGTGCTCGCTGATTATCATGATAGATGTAAAAATCACGTGCAATAACGTTCTGTAAAGCGTAAATTTAGGTTATGATTCACGCGTTCCGCCAACAAGCGCAGATGGAAAAATCGTGTTGATTCGTGATGCAAGTGCAAATAAGGACTGCTATTGAACAGATGCTACTTTTCATTTGTTTTAAATTTTGTGATAAAAGAACACTTGCCACCGTGCCCAGAGAAGGAGTCTTAGCACTTTGCAAGTGTAGAACAGGTTCCGACTATCGCTCGGGTTGAGAATGGCGAATCTGTTCGTCTGGTAAGCGAGACGTTTGGGAGTATCACATTCTACCATCAAAAGACTAGAGCTACCGGATGAGTAGAAGACCGAAACCTCTTAGGGACGCCCACGTTGTACAATCCTGCAGGATGACCAATATCTCTTGTTGTCTGCCCTCGCCACCGGACAGCCACTTGTACACGTGAATTTGGACTTTGTTCACAGAGACCAGCAGTTAGAATCCATCCAGCTCACCACAGAGCCCATGATGCCTGATATCGTGAACACATCAGGTGGACAAGACACCAGTGCAGTCAAATCCTCTTTTTGGCTGAGTCCCACTTCGCTCTGTCATTTAATGATGGCAGATTCGTGTTTGGAGAAGACAACGAGAGCGTTTTACTGATGACGCAATTCGAGAAGTGCATCAGCATGGAGGAGGTTCGTTTATGGTTCTGGGGTGGCTTCAAATGACAAGACAAGACTCCTTTTCATGCCATCCGTGGCACCGGTCTAAGGTGCCAATATGAGATATTACGACCTATTATTCAGTCTGCACTGGAAACCATGGATTGTTATGCAGTCTTGCAGGTTGATAATGCCCGATCTCATCGTATCGTTAATTCAATACCAGGTAATCATCAGGATGGAGTGGCCCGCTCGCTCACTTAATCTTGTTCCTATGAGCACCTCTGGGATGTCCTTGGACAGAGAGTATCAACTAATCACCCTCCGCCAGTTGATGTTTCACAGATGACCCTGTCTCTTCATCAAGAGTAGCAGGATGTTCTTGGAACCCTTGTAGACTCCATGCGTCAAAGATGTATCGAACGCCTGGCTGTAAATAATGATTATACCAGATTTTGACTGATCAAGTGTATGACAGTATTATATCTAAGGGATATAACCCATTATAATTCTAGTATTTTTGACGGTTTGATTAAAGCCTTTACTTAATTATGACGTAGAGGGTCAGGAAAAGGTCAGTTAGAGACCTTGGAAAATCACGGGGAATCACAAACTTTATCCTGACATGTTTTATGAAAGTTAAATTTGTAAAGTCCAGTTAGTTTTTCACAGAAGGTAATTTTTGGACGATAACATCCCAAAATTCTGATGACTTTTATTGAACTTTCTCTGGACATGTTTTTATAGCTAGTTAAATTTAGGTTGTTTTTGAGAGACTAGGCTGTCCGTAGCAGGCGATTTCATGAAGTTTAGACTTTCTCGTGAAAAAATGTTCACGAACAAAGGAAAATAGAATTTGTATATCATATATAAACACTGAAGTTTTAGGTAACGGGGTTCATTATGAGAGATTATTATGTGATTGTCATTAAGAAGATGATTAGGATGAGTTTGTTAGCTGAAGTTGTGCTAGCATTGGAAGGATGTAAAAGTTGAGGTAGTTTTTTCCTGGATCGGTGTAGCGTTTTTGATGTTCCTATAATTGTCTAAAGTAGAGATGTAAACTTAAGACTGTGAAATAGTTCTCTTTTGAGTTTTAGTAGGACTTATAAAGTCCAGTATTTTGTGATGTGATCTTTTTCTTGTTGACGCATGGAAACTTTCATTAAGACTGTAAGTGAAGTCTTTGTTATATCATGTTGAATGTTTTGCTGATCTGTTTGTGAGCGAGAGTGACACTCTCCCTCCCTGTACGGCAAACATAGATCTTGCCCTGGGAGTGGAGCTGTCTATTCATTTGTTCTATGCTATTTTTCTCATACTCACTTATCACAACCCATTCTCTCCATAATAAACATGTGTTTTTCCTGTTACCAAACTGGGTGTCCATTGGTTCTCAAACTGTCGAAATGTGCCTGTTCTTATTTACACGTTACATTTTCTGAGATTTAATCAGTTGAGATGGAGAAAACAAATTTATCCAGTTTCTATCTGGGTCAGCGGTTCTCACAACTGCGAAGTACTTCTTTAGCAGTTACTGCTTAGTGTTGCTGTGTAGCACACTGGTCAAGCAGTACACGTCTATAAGTGTAACAGTACTTATCTTATTATTTTTATGATGGGTAAGTGACTTATCAGGCTTTAAAACTTGTTTGCGGTTTATCAGATTTGCATACGAGTTGTATGCATTTATTGCAATATCAGACTACTCTAAGAATAATACTTGAAGAACATATTGAAAAGCAAAAACCATTAATACTGAACTTTATAGACTTTAAAAAGGCATTTGATAGCATACACAGAGATTCATTGTGGAGAATTTTAAGAACATATGGAATACCATCTAAAATTGTCAACATCATTAAAGATCTCTACAACGGATATGTTTGTGCAGTCAAGACAGAAGAAGGAATGAGCGAGTGGTTTCAGATTGAAACAGGCACGAAACAAGGATTATATTATCTCCCTTGATTTTTGGAGTTGCCATAGACTTTATAATGAAAAGATGCTGTACAGGTAAAATCGGATATGGAATCCAAATAGAAGATCTTGATTTTGCAGATGACATAACTCTTATCAGTGACATTGTGAAATCGATGCAGAAAAAAAAACCGGATGATTCTCTGTCTTCCTTGGCTAGCAAAACGGGTTTTAAGACAAAGCAAAAATTATGAAATTTCTCATTAATCAAGAAGGAAAAATATACGTAGAAAGAACAGCTGTTGATGAAGTAAACCAATTTACATACCTTGACAGCTACAGAGACCAGGATGGTGGCACGAGGAACGAAGTTAGAATTAGAACTGCAAAACCAGCATTATCCTTCAAAAATCTTGAGAACATAGGGTGTTCACAAGTTATAAGCACAAAAGCCAAATTAAGATTATTCAACTCAAATGTGATTTCCAGCCTCATTTATGCATGCGAAAGCTGGAAATCAACTAAAGAAATAGACAATAAATTAGACTCTTTTGAAAAGAAATGCCTCAGGAAAATACTTGGTATAAAGTGGAATGAATTTAAGAGCAACACAGAGATAAGACAAATAAGCAAGCAACAACCTGTCTCATGGGTGATCAGAAAAACAAAAGGTGGACATATATAGATCAGTGATGAGAAGAAACAGAGAATACCAAAACAAGCTATCAAGTGAAGCACAACAGACTGAAGAAAAAGAGGTCGACCACGTGAAACTCTAAAGAGGACATTGTTAAGATAAACCAGTTTAGTGGACATAACATCCCTTGAGGAAGTTGAAAAACTCACTGAAAACATGAAAACTTGGCAAACAGCTATGCGAGCCCTATGTGACGTTTAGCGGCAGGGGAAGGATGTAAGATGTAAGATAATTGATAGTTAACGTCTGCATGTACACATGAACATTTTTTTATTTATTTCAATTGTTTATCTTGTGAGAAATGATATATATGAACCCCTCGGATGAAAGGTAAATAATTAAAGATTTGTGAAATGAAAGTGTTTAATTTCTCTAATAGATGCTTAGTATATATGCTTTTATACATAACTATATTTAGTCTTCCCTTTCATATTCCCTCCCTACTAAGGTCTCATTTAGTCTTTCCTGACCTGCAACTCATGTTCTAGAACCTTCACCACACAAGTCTGCATATAAACATTCACTTCACTTCACCATGTGCACTCTCTGACGCAGCTTCTTGCAAGTCAGGGATAAGTGCTCCCTTTTTTCTGTTATTGTTTTTCCATTGCTATTTGTTGTATATCATTCATATATCGGGGGGGGGGGGATAAAGTAACCACGGCCCTGGTTACAGAAACCTTAAGAACCCCATTATGTGATGCTAATCGCCCTATCAAGACTAGTTGTCCCTCAGGTGTATGAGGAAGGAGACAAGACAAGATGGTTATCAAAGTGTCCAGAATCATACAGAGGACAAAAATAAGCATTACCTGCACACATGTATCTTGTTCGTGCCTACGTAGTGAATGAAAATATAATTACATATTTATTTATGAATACGGGCGGCCTGGTTAGCTGAGTGGTTAGGCGCTGGGTTTACTAATCAGATGGTACCGGGTTCAGTCCCAGCAGTGGGATTTTTTTTTTCTGGTACCAACCAAAAAGGCCCCGGGGTTCATCCAGCCTCTTAAAATGGGTACCAGAGAAATCTAGGAGTGTAAAGCGGCCAGGCGTGATACTGACCATATCACTCTTTCATGTGCCGAAGTTCATGGAAAATACGGGCCTAATACCGTATTCCCCAATATGCTTTAATGGCATGTAAAGGGGAATTTTACCTTTACTTATTTATTAATACGAAAACAGTGTCCAGGTGCGTGTAAATGCGGGTAAGAATAAAGTAAAATCTGTTTTCAAGCGTAAACCCATTTCCGTTGAAATAGCTGTGTAACGGGGACGGGCTAGGAGAAGATTGAGTCATCTACCTTAAACCCAAGGACATCTGGAAGATAGGAACAGGGTAAACAGTGAAGAGATCGGCCCTTGCAGTGTGAGTCTGTGACTGCTGTGACCGGGGGGGGGGGGGGTACATCTAACTACGTTAAGCTCGAGATCGTAGTAACTGACTCGGACGATCAGTGCATGCAGATACAGCATGTTTGTACACGCACTAGCAGTCCCTCTTTCCGTGCGTATGGTCGATATATCGACACCGGAAGTATCCCTAAGCTACCGTATGGTCGATATAGTGACATTGTTTGTTTCATTAAAACAAGCGGTGTAACATTTAGAGTGTACGTATTTCGTCCGCGATTCCGGTGACACTTTCAAAAAGGAGAATGCGTGCCTAGTTACGGACGATGCCGAGCGAGAACAAGGACGCGAAGCATGGAAATTTTTCAATTTTTGACGATATAGGGTATGGACATAGCCTATGGCCACCCCGCTGCTCTTGAATGTTTTCTAAGTAGATCTAGACATATTTAGACGACTGGAGAAGTAGTTAGGAGTAGTTAGGAGGTTAGTTCAGACATTCATTCAGCGAGAATGCAATACGGAGTCATAATACGAGATCGACAAGTAGATCTACACATCTCAGATGGTAAGTAGTGGTAAGTAGCGCGAATCTAGACCTAGCCGATGGTGAGCTGGCCACAATCAGTGTCTAAAAACATCACATTACTTCTTTTTTTCCTAAAAAACTCTGCATTTATGAAATTTTCATTCATTTAGCTATACTTTGACACATATTACGTATACGGAAGTACATGGAAAAACTGTTTTCCATTCCATTTTACAACTAGACCCCCTTACAGACAAGACCCGCGTTTTTACTCCCGCACGCCATGACACGTCCGTGTTTCTTCCTCCAGCACGGAAAGAGTTCTCTAGTTTCCAGAAATCACTGAATCAATTTCTGGTGAAAACCCAAGATGGCGCGTGTAATCGGCGCCAGTTTTAGTCAAGTATCAGTGTTGGCTAGATGTGATTAGTAGACTGTGGCTTGGCTTCTGCATTTCCGCGTGTTGAATGTGGCTGACATAAATAACTGAATAAGTGTTTACAGAACAGTGTGAAGTGGAAGCGAGCAAGAGCTAGTGCGTGTGAATTCCATGCAACTAGAGACTGTCTGGTGTTTCATAATGCTTGTTTCATAATGCTTGCTCCCTACATTATTATTTGTTTCATTGTTGTTAAAAAAACTGTTTGCATCAACGGATTCTTGCTAAATTGATCCAGTACTCTGAGCATTCCCGTTCAAGTGTGTTAATGTGTAGTATCTAATTCTTATTGTGCATACCGCAGCTCACTAGTAAGGGGCCAGGGCCCAGTAAAGTGGATTTTGGGGAGTGGTTGTGGTAGAGGATTGTCGTCTACTCGAGGTTCGCTACAAACCTGTCAAGTTCCACCTTACTAGCCCCTGATAGCTGCAGATATTCAGCAGATTCAGTCTATAAGGACATGTTGGCGTTAGTTAATACTGATATGCCATACAGTGGCTTACGCGAGTTCACGAAGAAATGAGAGAGGATAAGAATTAAAGGAAGGGTACAGCTAATTTAATTACAACATTAAAAGTGTGTAACAGCGACTTTCGCTCACATCAAGAGACAGATGGGGGCGAGAGAGGAACCTTTAATCTTTCACATGAAACAACCGCTGCACACGCCAGATCTTCATAGGAACTGTCGTTACTCAAGCCATATGAAAATGGAATGAGGAAAAGACGTGCATGGACTAAATAAAATGGAAAGAAAAAGTTTCAGACAGTAAAATTGTGAATGTAAAATAAATACTTTTTGTTAAATAGATCGTCAATTCATGTCTGAAATTAAAGGTTGCATAGTGCATGCTTTTTCCTCACATCGTTTGGCATTTATTGTCCTTTCTCACGTTAATTGGTTGTTCTGGGCAACGTTTATTCGTTTTGTTATTCAGCAGAGATATTTATTTTATCTTAATACTTTATTCTACGCACTGAAAATAACAAGAGTGAAAACTGAACGAAATCACTACATAGGTATCTGTCTGCTTCAGAATCACCTCTTACAACCAAAAGTGATTTTGTTAGAAATAAACTTTAGTCCTGTGCAGTACATCATTACTGGGGTGAGAAATGCTAGAGAATTCATTTTACTAAAACTGGACTTTGTAATGATAAGAAGTACCTGGTTTTGCCTGAATGCCTCCAGTTTTTCACACAAGTTAGGGTACCCTGGGTCGGTTTGACTGCTTCTGTCTGGGAGTCAGATGCGAACCCAGTCTCTTTGCTATGAAAAGAGAGATCTTGCCGTTGCGTTACTCTCTCGTTCTCGAATCAAACAACTAAATATAATTAGGAAACACCAGAAGCATGTTGTACCTTGTCTGTGTGCAGCTCAATGTAAAATTGTTGTCTACAACTGACATGTACACATATTTCGTTTATTTTATTCATTGTTAAGTTGCAGGTGTACATCTAGTGCAGACGCAGACAAATGTTAAATGAATGTATAGTTTGATGGGTTTCTGAATTATTTGTTACACGAGTAATGTATGTTGCATAGGATACCTCAGATGGTCGCAGTTTTGATCTTTGAGCGTTTCAGTTTTAAATATATATAAGTAAAACCAAGAGTCTCTAAGGGCACTCTTCAAACTGTGGGTTTTAAAAATACTATGAACAGTCGTGGATCTGTTATTGCTGTTCTGCATCACGCCCAGACAAACACGTCAATACGAATTGTTTTAACTGTTAAGCAAACTTGCTTTTTCAAATGAGATTACCACATTCAAACGTTCACGGGAGGGGGGATGAGTACTTCGTATTCAGTGCACACAAAGCCCATGGCTCACCTTAGACAAGCGCACGTGAGCCCCGGAAAAGCTGAACCAAGAATGCCTGGGACCAAACACTAACCTATTTCATCAAGAGGTGCGAAGGAGAAAACGCATTTGAGTTACCTGACGTAGACTATTTTTAAAGTTTCAGATCAGAACTGCACATCCCAGGCGTGATGCAGATAACAGCAGAATAATATGGCAGGCATTTCTCATTTTCTAGGCCTGGTTTCTGCTTTCGGTGATGGCAAAATGAACAACGAAACTCAGAAAACAGTTTTATGAAATCATTAATACTGTATTCAGCACCATATGTTAACGTTGTCCACAATCTTGAAGGAATTCACGTATTCTTCTCTCGCCTCCGCAGATTTATTTTATAATCTCATACTCACAGCACACGTCCTCAGATCGCAACACATACATGTGTATATAAAAGATTAACAAATATAAACTACAACATACATATTGTATATGGAGTATTGCGACAAATCTCACATATTCGCGCACACATACAACTTAAGTTCTTAACAATACAGCATCACACAAAACTGACACAAATTATCAATAAACACGCTCTCCATTGCTTGTTGCTCTGCTAACATTCACACATACCGCAAGCTCACCAGGAACTACAACACAATCTCATTCTCCACTTTCTAGAAGCACGCATGCTCACACACACACTCACATACAATTAACATCTGAGCTCTACAATAACACCACTCCTTTCCCCTTTTTCTTTCTCTCTCCTCCCCCTTGAGTACCCTTAAATTCTTTCATCTTTAACTCGATGACGAAACACTCATCTATAACTGCCAAACACTCAACAACCACCGTGCCAAAGTCATTTCAAGCTAGGAATTTTGCATGAGAAACAGGTGGGAGCAGACGGAGTGTTCCAGTCAACACAGTTTGCCCAGCAGGCACCATATTTTGCCTGTGCTCGTTTTTCGATGAATCTTTGACAAGAATCCAGTCTGTACAAGCAAACTTGTTTCTTCCTGCAAAATCTATTGCTGCGTTAATATGGGGAATATGTATATCTCCTTTAATAAATAATATCATTTCCTTTAATAAATATTTTTAACGCGAATTAATGCTAATAAAAAGTTTTTGTTTTAAATGCAGCATATTTTATTGTTTTAAAGTTCATCTCATTCGGGCTTTCATTTCCTTCACAGTCAATCATCTGTTCACAAACACATTACTCCATTTATACTTAAGAAGTGCACATCAACATTAAAGTTAGTCCACTTAACGAAATGATGAACAGTGAGTTTGCAAGGATTGTGTATGAAGCATTGTCCGGGGATGTTGTTGACATACTATCAGCCGAGGTGCCATAAGATCTAGCTTGTTCACTGCCCTGAGCGTCAACTGATGGTTCATGAACCGGTTCAAACCTTCCCTCTTCTTCAAGATCGCCAGTTACAACAGATTCAACAGTGCCTGGACGTTCGGCGATTTCGATGATTGAATGGCCTTTTGTAACCAGCATTTTCTGTGGTGCAGTGGTAGGACGTTCATAATTCTCAATGTCAGTGGCCTTGTAAATCTGTGGATCAGTCTTGAGTGAAACAGACAATTCATCAGTCTGTGAGAATGTTTCTTCCGCAGACGAGGTTGAAGACAACAGATCTGATGACACGATGGAAGAGAAAGTGCTAGCACTGTCATAGGAAGCTGATTCTGAATAGACCTCACTAAAATCTGGTGATGAGGAAATTGCACTCATTGACGCTTCTTGTGGCTGCGAATATACTGTCGTTTCTGCTGCTGCTGATGATGATGATAATGATGATGACGCAAGAGACGAAGACAACTGAGGCTGTTTCGTTCTTGTGGAGTCCAGTGGTGAAGAGGTAGAATGGAATGAAAATGTTGACTCCTCGAAGTCACTGGTAGTTGTTCTTAAATTCTCTTCTGAAACAAATTCTTCAACCGCTATATCTACTTCCTCTATAATTTCAGGTACAACAGGTAAAGTGCCAGGTGTGCTCTTGGAAACTTCTTCTGCGGGACACAGGTCATCTCTTGTAACATCAGCCATTCTGAATTTGCTCTCTCCATTTCGTGCTCTGTTAGGAAAGATGCACTCGTTGGTTGCTAAGTACTCCTTGAACGATGGTTTCTCCAGACTCCAAGCTATGTCACATAAACAAGCAAATGTATTGGCGTGCACGACCATTCTGCTTGTGACGGTATTAACATTTTCCAAACTTTCCTCAGATAATCTATGAATATTGTTCTGGTAGAATGTGATATCATCGATTCCAGATGATCCCAGAAAGATGTTGTCGCCTAAAGATGTGATGTTATTTTCATAAATTTGCAAAGAAAGGATGTCTTTAAGATTATGGAAGGCTTCGTCGCCGATAACATCAAAACTACTTGACCATATCTTAAAATCCACAACGTTATTGATGTTAGCAAATGCACGCTGGTTCACTTTGCCAAACGCCGAGTCGGATATGTGAAATTTGCTTACTTCGTTCATCCCACTGAAGCTCTCAGACTCCACCACGCCAAAGAACGAAGACGTGATCGAGAACACATCTAAATGGCTTAGACCTGTACAAAGATAAAAGAACAATGTATCTGTGGATTACTACCTAAGATACCCTTATAAATTCTTTCAAGAATGACTAACAATCATTATTCTCTTTATTACTTAGTTTAACAGTTTCTGTATTACTCTGCACTTTGAACTACCTTCTCTTCAGATTTTTTTTTCATTTCTTCGTCTGCTTGAAAATAATGCAGCTTAATGTAAGTTATTGTTATTTACCTTAAAGTAATATTTCTATTACACGATCGTATATTGGGAATTAACACGAAGGGGGTATTTGAGCATGGACTTCTGCCTGTATAAACAGAATAGGACTCATTTTTGTGGGGGGGGGGGGTGAACTTCCTGACACGGAAGTTAAGACATTTTTCTCTCCTTGATATAACATGCGGAGGACAAGGCACCGGAACCTAAGCCTGAAGAAAATCTATCAAACTTTAGACCATAACTAGATGAAACCTACCACTTCGGCTCAGTGATTTTCAGATAGTACACGAAGAGATCACACAAGAACCTAAATCTTCGTTCTCCTTTTATATTACTTCAGATGACAATATGACACTGACTGCAGCAGAAGAGCAAAAGGCTTAGTAGCACTGGCTCACCAGCGTCAAGAATATTGTGTACCATGATAATGTATTTGAACTTTCCTTGTCTTTGATCCTTGCCACATCTCTTTGACTAGATTCATCCCCTGAAAATAAAATCCCGTGACCTTTTAACACATACTCTCTGAACCTGTTCTTCTAACCTCGTACAGTTCTGATATTCTGATGTTTAGTGTCTGCTAAAATTCTGATGTCTAATCTCTGCCATTATTCTGGTGTTTAACCTCTGCATTTCTTGTGTAATGTTCTGTTAATTCCCTCGGTTTTCATTGTGCAAATATTTCATTCCCCTAGATTTACCATGTTGTTTCCTAAGCTCATAATATCCCGCTAACATTTACCATGCTGTTTCCTAAGCTCATAATATCCCGCTAACATTTTGTGTTACTTACGAACAGGACACCTTCTACCAGACCTGGCTGCTCAAATGCCTTTACACGGTTATTTGTATACATGGTCTGAAGTATGATATGGCTAGGGAAGGAAAGTACAGCAATGGTTTCTCTTCACCTTCCTCTCCGTGTTCTTCCACAGCCTTTATCTAAATAGACTAACCCACAAATCAGCGGGAAGTGCCTGTTTTGATCTTCTGCTGTTTATTCCAACATTCACAGTTGACCTCTACAGTTAGAGGGGGTTCCACCACCTTCTCTGGGTAGACGCCCCTGGCATAAGTACTATGTAGAGCTAGTATTGCTAAATCTGTGTGACACTTGAACAATTAACAGATTAAAATGAAACTATGAAAGATACAACGAACACTCTGGTCTGCTAGAAAGAAAAAAAAACAAACAAATGAAGTAATCCTCAAAGGAATGTGCAGAAAATAAAAGCTATTTGAAATCATAAGAAAAGGGCAATGAAAAGTCAGTGAATATGTCACGAGAAGATAGAAGTTCCTAATATTCTCTGGAAAAAATCAAGGGAAAAAGGAGGCGAGGAAGACGGATAGAAAATATCTTTAAAAACTGATCAAATGATGCGAGAAAGGAAAAGAATTTAGACCAAAAGGAGAAACCAAGGACAGCACATAATGAAGAACCATAATATTCAACTCTTTCCGGTGTGGCACGTAATCGTGATGATAAAGATTCTGTCCATTCGTAGGTCACCTGTGACTTTTCTTACCTGCAAAAGCTTTGCTTCTGACTACCTTAGCACTCAGCGCGCTAATCTCCAGCATCTTCAGGTTAGTTGCTGTTGGTAAGAATCCTGATGGAATCTCCTCCATTTCACCTCTGGAAATAACAAGCGTGTCCGTATTTGGCGGCAGCAGTGTCAAGTTCAGAGATTTGAAATCTGAACACGTGACAAAGACATCGAAGCAATAGCACGACGGTGGGCAGGCCAGAGAATAGGATAAAATCATGGAGAGAAGTAACGTCTTGAGTAGCACCTCTTGTTCACGTAACTTCTTTGCCATGTTGGATGGTGTGCCTTCTGTTTTAGGAAATAAGCAAACAAATTATACAAGATGTGATCCATCAAGAATGACGGGATAAAACTAGACCGTATGTAACTTTTATCAATTTAAGCTAATTTTTACCACTACCATTTTCTATCATGTTAAAATATTATTCCGGATAAGTCTATAGGTAGTGTGGGTCTCAGCGCTGTGCACGTGATCCATAACACCAGTGGGAACTCTGAGACTGGAATGACGGGCGTTGGCATGGCCAGAACCCGTTATATTTAGTCCAAGAAGACGAGTAGATATCGATTCATTCAAACTAGCTCTAAAAAGTTTTGCGAAAATGTGTTTATTCTTATAATGACAGAGCACCGTTTGTGAAAAGGAAATTAAAGGAAATCATTAATGAGAGAGATCGATAAACTCGGCAAAGATAACAACTTACTTTGTGTAACATAAGGATGTGTAAATGGTGAAAAACGCGGGAGAGTACAAATTCTGCCGGGTACTATTGACAGCTGTTCACATAATCACATGAAAACACACACACGCACAATCAGTGAAATCAAAAAATATTGTACTTAAGAAATAGGTAGAGACAGAGCACAAACCGTTGTAAAAACACACGGACATAATGAGGCTTTCAAAGCGTAAAATTTCGCAGCTTGTGGAAAAGCGGCCAGGTGGATTACTTTTACTTGTTAATGAATGAAATCAAAACAGCTGTCTTAGGTCTCTGCTTGATATTTCTTGATGAATGAAGTTAACGTATCTACCAAGATTCTTGAGTCAGAATACCACGTGGTCTGAACGAAGGAGCAGGAGAAGAAGAACTTAACTAGCAAATAATTTCCAATTCGGCTTACCTCAGTTACAAAAATTATGTTTTCATTCATCTGTGATTCCGAAGTTTTACAAATAACTTGGACTCAAGATGAGACTTTATCACACAATTAATTTCAAGACTTCTTACTTCAAAGCTAAGAACGGTGAGACATTACGTCTCCTTCCTTTTCACTTGTAAATTTGATATTATCAAGTGAATCTTATGTCCAGCAATAATATTTTGAGCTCCCTAAATTTACAATGGCGTACAAACTCTATGTGGTAAGTAAGCAGTGTGACAGTCGGCCAAACGTTTCATGACATTATTATAGTTGAAAATCCAGATTATATGTATCTTCCACGAGGCTCGTTCCCGGTTCTTCTGTTTTATGTATCTATTATCTAAATTTACTTAACTTTTTTCCATATTTTATTACTTTTTTGTGCTAGATGCTATTGTTTTTGTCAGGGCCAAAAGTACACGACAAACAGCGTTATATTTTAATGTCTTTAGCTTATTTTCTTGTGTTTTTTTTAAGACTGTTGTGGTATTTATATTTTGGAGATATTTTCCCAAGGCAGTAAGCAAAACGGGGAAACAAAGCCGAGCACGGAACACTATTTTTAAAAAAATTGTTTCGGTGGAGAAAAATAGTCTCTAGCTGGTATTTCTTAGGACCGGCGTGAAGCCGGAACTTCCGCTACGGCATTCAACACTGCTACAGGGAAGTTTGCTAAAGCAGCAGAAAGTTCTGATTTCCTGGTCTAGTCCGGTGAGATTGTAGGAATAGTCTTTGTCTTCCCTTAGAAATCGGCCGATTCCTTTGATGAGATGGCTTCATTTATTTACTTAGTTCATCTGCTTACATTGCACGCAGACATGTGCTTGTCGTCTTGCTTCCTGTGTTAGTTTCTGTAGAACATTTTTTTTCTGTTATTTCCTTTTCAAAGTTGATTTCAAGAGATCAGGGCGAACCATTGCTGGTATCCCCCATACCTGCCATGTCAGCTGTTTTACCATAAAAATAACAAATATTGAAATACAGATGAAGTGAATATGTTATACTTCGGCAGCTGCGGAAGTCACGTTAAAATAATGAACATCTGTCATAAGGGAAAACAAAAGTAAATGACGCCATTTAACGTTAGTGTTCAAAACAAATCAAGTACCAACATATATTTCTACACAGTGACAAAGAAACATGTTATGCAAACGTAACTTGATATCAGTTATTCGTGTACTTTGTATATTGCTTCATTTTTTGTTCTATTCTTCACCATAAATTGCTCTGTATTCCCTATAAAAGTACTCAGTCACAGTAAGCCCAACATTTCAGTGCATTTTTCTTCGCATTTAACCCACTCATATAATCGCTATAATAAAGTTTAGGTGTGTTGTCAATATTTTCAAGCCATGTTCTCTCTATCTCAGGTCGTCTTTGACATCTGTCTATTGAGTTTATGAACTACCTCATCATTCCCAGCATTCTGAGAAAAGAGGGCCATTAAAAAAAAAAAGAAGCTGGATTAAAGATATCGATGACGAGATAATAGCGGAGACGAAAGTGAAAGCTGTTTGGAAAGATAAAAGAAAGTGAGAATAGCAAAGAATAATAATTTAAGAAAGTGGGTAATTCGATTTTCAATTTATGGCTTAAAAATAATACCCGAACTAATTCGACTTTCAAACGTAGACATTAACCAAAATGGACGTGGGAAGAAATATCTTAGAAAAATACTTAGCAGCAAATTTCGAGCAGGTGAGAGGTAAATAATAAATGTTTAGTAATGAATATAGACTGACAGCAATTATTGAGGAAAGACGCTGGCGATGATTGGGACATGTGCTCCGAATGACTGAAAAATCGCTACCAAAAAATAGCACTAAGATGGACACCACAGGGGAAAGAGGTAAGAGTAGACCAAAAGAGACATGGAGAAGAACAACAGAGAGGATGATGAGGAATAGAGGGCTCACCTGGGCAAAAGCGGAAAAAAAAGGCAAAAGACAGGCATCTGTGGAAAACCCTTGGGGAAACCCCATGTGCCCTGAGCACTTAAAGTTCAGAGAGAGAGAGAGAGAGAGAGAGAGAGAGAGAGAGAGAGAGAGAGAAATTCAGTAAAAAAAAAAAAGCAGAGGAGGATATAATGAGAGCAGCCAAAAGAAACGAAATGACCAGTGTAGGCAGATTTATCCAAACTTAATGAGAAGTGTTACAGGTTTTGTCTGAATCGTTGGCCTTGGCAGGAAAATAACGAACTGACACTTTTCTCACGGTGAGTCGTTCAGTAATTGTTCCTGAAAGCAGACATCTGGTTTAACTTCTGACTCGATATAAATTAAAGATCCTGGCATTTCGGCTACTCACGTTCAGAGAATACTTGAAACCTTATACAAACGTTCCGAGAATACTTGAAACCCTACACAAACGTTCCGGAGGCACGAGCTTAAGCAGGCCAAAAGCCTAACAAAGGAAAGGGTACTGCTCTGAAAAATCTTGTAATCTACTTCCGCTTCCGGTAATCGCAGTCTGCAATAGGAAACCTACGTGTTTATCAGTCTCTAAACCAGTATTTAGCCAAAATGTCTGAAACAACATCTGGTAGAGATTAATAACTGACATACTGTAAAGTCAGAGTATTTATTTAGTCTGTCCTCTTGCAGCGGTAGCCATTCTGACAGCTTCGGGGAAGGTTTTAAAACGAGTGGTGCCAGAAATATAAATCAGTCTAGCACTATAATCATAAACTGGTATTGTTGTATTAGCAGGATTAGCCGTAGTTGCATGTAGAGTAGAGTTGTTTGTCATACAGAGCTGCTAGCTGTAATAGTAGAAGTTACTGTTTGCTAATGACCATATTGCTGGTGGATGCTGTATTAGTACCAGTAAAACTAGAAATGCTTTTCATTGCAGAAGCTTACGTATCTGTGGCTGTAATAGTAGTAATTAGTGTTGGTGAGAGCGGAGTGTTAGAAACAGACAAAGATGTAGTTGATAAAAACAATTAATAAAAATCAGATAAGAACAATAATATGTAGTATAAAATGGAAGAACTGCATCACATTAATTATATTGTTGTCTTGTACTTGTTCTGTCTTCCTAGAGCTACGTACTGGATGTTCCTTACAGTCGACACACAGAAGATGCTGAATCACAGCTTCAAATGGGGAGTGGGCTACGGCGGCAGCTTGCAGACCCGGAGTGACGCTAAAAACACTGGAGTATGTGCAAAGTAAGATAACAAATATTGTAGGATTAAACCTCGATTTTTTCGAGGTTTAATCCTACAATATTTGTTCTCTTACTTTACCGTACCAAAACCTCGTAGTTTCCTATTTTTAAAAAATTGTTCCTGGAGTATGTGCAGTTCTTCTCGACATACTCCAGTCCTATGTGGACCATACTGATCCCTATCCCACTGCCTAGACTGAATCTCTTACTAGGAGCACCAACGGAGAGGCTGGGCTGTGTCTCTGTCAGTTCTGGTGTCCTAGCCCTGACAACTATAAACCAACTCCATGACAGTCACCTTCGCTCCCGTATAAGGATTCAATAACTGGACATTTGGAACCTGTAAAAAGAAAGAGAGGAAGACCAAGGCGAAGATGGCTGCAAGACATCGTTGATGTCAAATGGATGCATCAGCAGCAGGCCATCTTGCTCACAACCGAGAGGCCTACAGGAGAGCTGTTAGGGAAGCAAAGTTCCACAAGGGACTTGCAAATGAATGAATGAATGAAAACATAATGTTATTTTCCCTGCTAGTCATAACTGATTATTTATTTAACTGTCGCTTTTAAAAGCAAATAAACATTCCACTCAATATACATCTGTTCCATCAAATTGTGCTAATTTAGTACTTTTCTCAGGAAAGCATGCTTATTTTGTGGTAATTCTGCACAAATTCAGATAACATAAAAGAATTATCACGGATCTTAGAAAAGTCCAGAATTTCTTTTACTGGGATTGAAATGCGAGAAGCTGAATCTTCTGTGTAGGCCTCGGTATATCTAGGCCCTTCGGACTCGGATATAAACAGAGTAGACAAGCGAAAATAAAACAAGATATCATTCACATGTGTCAAGATGTCTATTTTCCCCTGCCATTTACTTCATTACCCTGTCCCAACAGTAGCCAATGGCGCCAGCACCGACATCTCTACGCAGATAACAATCTCTGACGTATTCCATAAAATATGTTGTAGAACAGTGCTAGACTGTGCTAAAGAATCATGTTTATCATCATGTTCTTTTATCCTTAGTTCACTTCATTTATACAACGATTAGTCAAACAACAACCATATTTTTTTTAAATTGAAAAAGTACAAATACGATGGAAAACTCCTTCAACTTTTCAGCATAGCCCTCACACGTTCATTGGAAGTCCGCCATCTCTTCACTAATGCCTGGATTACTCGAGGGTAAAAAAACCCCTCTGACTGGGCCTGTAGCCAGCTATGCACGACCCCTTCAGTCTCTACATCCATTTTGAACTTTTTCTGGCCTAGCATCTCCTTGAGGGGTCCAAACACATGATAATTACATGGTGTAATGTCGGGTGAATATATCGGATGTGGAAGACACTCCAAACATAGATTCGTAATTTGCTGAGCTGTTGCACGTACTGTGTGAAGCTACACGTTATCATGTTGTAACGACACACCAGAAGTGAGCACACCATGACGTTTTGGCTTGATTGTAGGTTTCAAATAGTTCTCAAGCAGTTGATATCTCTGGGCATGTAATATTCCAGAACTGGACCTTTACAATTTCAGGAGAACCTGAGCATCAATTTTCTGGCCGACCGAGTTGTATGAATCTCAGTGAGGAAGAATGTGCCCCTTGGTGCTGGTTCGCTTTGTCTTTGGCAAGAAATAATATACTCAGCATTCGTCTCTAGTGACTACACGTCGTAGGAAGCCGTCTCTAGTGACTACACGTCAGAGGAAGCCGTCTCTAGTGACTACACGTCGTAGGAAGCCGTCTCTAGTGACTACACGTCAGAGGAAGCCGTCTCTAGTGACTACACGTCAGAGGAAGCCGTCTCTAGTGACTACACGTCAGAGGAAGCCGTCTCTAGTGACTACACGTCAGAGGAAGCCGTCTCTAGTGACTACACGTCAGAGGAAGCCGTCTCTAGTGACTACACATCAGAGGAAGCCGTCTCTAGTGACTACACGTCAGAGGAAGCCGTCTCTAGTGACTACACGTCGAAGGAAGCCGTCTCCTTCAGCTTCAAAGCGCCGTAACTGAGTCTCACAAACATATCTCACGACTTTCTTTCAGAACGTGCATGAGTTATTTTCACCCCGACCCGGCTGAGACTTCATTAGAATGCTAGAAATGTGTGGATATTTTACATTTCTTATCAATCGGTCAGGGGGTGTAAATATTTGGAGCGGAGGAGTATCACTGGCTTCAGGATTCCGTTATCACAACAAATTTGGGAGCACTGGTGCAGATTATGACTTTCTGAAACACGTCAAATAACTGCACCCCATTAGGCTATTTTTTTTCTTCGTTTCTAAAACATAGAGAGTTCCCCCCCCCCCTTACTAACCACGTTTCATGTGTCTTTCCTTGACTTGGTGTTTTCTTTCTGCTTTCTATAATAATCACGTGACATTTATTTTTTTTAGTTCATGAAATCCTGACAATTCTTCACATAAATCATATTCCTGTCGTTCTAATGATTTCGTTATTGCACTGATCAAAGCATTCTCATAAGAGCCACATATTTTCATGTTATACATTTATTACCGTGTGATTATAATATGCTGTTCAAGAGATATTGCTTTCTGCTGTCTGTGGAGTATCACAGACGACGACAATGTCTGCTATCATGCACATGCCATCCTACTTTGCTTACAATGAGTGTCTTATTTTAAAACAACTCGTTGAGGTTTTACAGTATGAAGACGTCAAAGTGTTTAGAAATGATTTCCAAACGTAGGGCACCGCCTGAGCCTTATTAGAGTGTAAGCCCTCTAATATTTTGTCGTTCGTGTGCAAAATTTTCAACCTATGTACAAATATATTCTGAAAAACAAACTTTGTGTGCAAATGTACGCCGTAACGTCAAATGATAAAGTATTATTTGAATTCTCACGGAAAAGATATTAAAATTCAAAGAAATTGGAAAAACAAACTCATCGGACTATAATAGTTTTATTTAGCGCTACCATATCATAGAGCAGGAATTGAAAAATAACGATAGCATTTATCTTTTTTTTCTTTGTGCGCCATGTAAAATTTCGTGTAGACATGATTTTGTACAGTGGGTGTGTGTGTGTGTGTGTGTGTGTGTGTGAGAGAGAGAGAGAGAGAGAGAGAGAGGAGCGACCGCGCATCTTAGAGGGAACATTGCTTCTATGACAAGACAGGTCTTCGTTTTACCCTGTTTTAACTTTTTACTTTTTAACTCTTTAGCTCATTATGCACATATTCCTTAACCATTGATGGACAAGCCTTACACTGTAAGTCACAGAAATTTTCAGAAAAAAACAAAACAAAACAAATACGCTAAAACATCCGCGTTGAAAGATTTTGTTAGTGTCAGTTGTCGTTTGAGTATCAGATTTGATATAAGCAAGTTACGCTTTAAAGGGAAAAAAAGTGATACCGATAACGAGGTCAGTTCTCGTGGGAAAAAGGACAGTAAAAAAAATGTTTAAAAACGACGCTAGAAAACACGTCATTACAGGATACGTCTACACTCCCCTCACACCAAGTGGTTGTTGTCTTCTTAAAGTACGATAAATGTATATAAAACTAAACTGAAATTATCCACATCTCATAAACTTAATTTTTTTTAAATTGTCATGCTTCACATATATTGTCCAGTCGTTATTTGAATCTTTGCTCTAAACAAGCCGTTATTAAAACCCTGCATCTGAATTTAAGATATAGCATTTTCACCAGATCATACATGACTGTGTGAAGTAAACATTCGTAAGCCGTTTAGAAAATAATAATACATCAACAAAGACTTACATTTAAAATCCGCCAAAATATCCTCAGGTTAACAATCACAAGGAAGTGCAAGCACAGGAGTTCCTGCAGAACCGGAAAGAATCTAACAACGATAAGTCAAATTCGTGACTGTAACAGCAACGAGCCGGCAGCAGACTAGGGTACCAGACCGGCCCCTCCCTCATGCTCCTTCAAAACTAGACTCGCTCACGCATGGAGCCTTACCTTCGAAACTTTCCTTGTCTACGATTAGCTCTCCAATCTCAAGGTAAACCGGCGTATAACGAGGAATCCAGGTCAGAGAAACGAAAACTCATGCTTGTCCATATGACGTGAGTTAGACGGAATAAAGAAGCTTTTCTGCTGAAGTAAACATAAAAGATATGGCATGGAAGAGGACATTTCGAATATTCTGAGTATACTAACTAATCTCAAACAAAACACACAAAAAAATTTTGGGGGGGGGGGGGCGGGAAGAAAACTTGAGACCAGCGATTTCAGTGTGTACCTTCTTTTTTTTTTGCCATTAAATAAAACAAGAGAGTGGGCTGAAACGTTTTGCCTCCTGTGTGATATTCTATGTTAGAGTGAGTGTATCAAGTCATTTCTTCTTCTTCTGCATTCGAGTATTGGTTGATCAAGCCACATCTGTAGCCCTGACGAAGTTTTGCTGTTTTCTCCAGACTTGGGACCCCCCCCCCCCCCCCCCAACCAGCTTTTCTGTCGGTTCCTCTTCCTCGGATCAAATTCTGATTCTTGGCAGTCGCATTAAGTCTGCTCTCTGTCATTTGGGAAAGGGCACCTAGTTCATCATAGCCCCTGCTGTATGCAGGTCAAAGTGGCGAGATGTAAACCCCTGCAACTTTAACAAAGTGTTTTAACTGAGTTTTTCTCGCTGTTTAAAAAAAAAAAGTTGCTCCTCTGATAGAAAGCTAAAATGTTGGCGGTTTGTGTGAATCAATGTGTTGATCCAAGTACTGAGAAACTTTATGTAATGAGATTTACAGTGGGGAACAGGGCACCTGAAGACAGCCCGTTTAATAGATATATTCGCAGATCAGTAAATAAAATCCTTTCTACCCACTTTGCGAAGAAACTGCAACATTGTCACAGCTTCGTTATACTGGAATGTGTGCGCAGCGAGTTTGCGCAGGGGCTCCAGCTAAAGATAAAAGGACTCGAGCAAGAGGAGACGGGCCCAAACGAGAGAGTTACAGACAATGCATCGCTCTGGAGCCAGAAGAACTTTGACGTTTAAAAAAAAAAAATAGGAGAGGGATGGGGAGAAGCAGATTAAAACAGAATGACTGATCAATTGTCGAAGGTACAAAAGTAATTGGGCACCATGTTACAACATTTCTGTTTATTAATCTGGCCATCTTCTGTAAATTCAAATATGGGGCAATGAGTCAAGCAGGCGATTATTTGGAAGTGGGGAAGGGGAGGGTTGTTACACTTAAATTTTAACCCAAAGTTTTTATCACTAGGCAAGGTTTATTGTTGGATTTCTCAGCAGAATACATTGTCTTCAAAACAGCAACATTTCCACGGAGATATTTGTTTTAAACATTCTGGGTATTTCTGAACATTCGGCTATCAAAGATAAGAATACGGGACAATATGGGACACGTTTTTTAAAGGGAGACATTTAGACATCTCGACAGAAGTAATACTATTCCCGGGATAAATTCTTAAAATTCAAGACTTTCTGTATAATGTGGGACGGTTGATCACTTTATACAAGATGTTTGAAACCTACAGCTGTGCTCAGTTACATATTCAAGGGATAAAGTACAGCTGTATTTATATATTTCAATCTATATTTAACAGTCCAGCTAACTTCAAGTATGGTAGTCAACGGCTATTGCGTTTCCACTTGAAATTGTTAACAGTTCTTATTTCTAAAAAGACATCTCCGCGGACAGAACTTAATGAGTTTCAAAACTCCCGCTAGGACTCCATCCGCGGTCTGGCATAAAGCAAATTTTGGCGCGAAACTGAGCATTTTCACAGAGTTACACAAGGGAAAAGGGTTGCCAAACCTCACGTGAAAATTCGTCAAGCAGTTTATTATTAGTATAAAAACTATTATTATAGTAATTATTATTATTATTATTTTCCAGGGAGAAAAGTACAGAACGCAATATCTACTGTATCATGAAATAACAAAGATTTTTAGACATTCAGAATTATAATCATCTAACATACCTGCAGCCTTAGGGTAAAAACAGGAGTGAAGCAGGTATGTGTACTATCGCCAACATTATTTATCTTGGCAGTAGACTGGTTAATGAAGGAGGCAACATCAGACAAACGCAAAGGATTACAATGGACCTTTGACACAGTGCTGGAGGACCTTGACTTTATTGACGACATGTGACTGCTATCAATCAGCCACAAATATATATATGCACGATAAAATAAACAAGCTAACTCAAAACGCAAACAACATAGGGTTAAAGATCAACATAGGAAAGACAAAGTTAATGAAGCAAAATGTGAACAACAGAAATATACTCAGAGTAGATAGCAAGTTAGTGGAGGGAGTCAACGAATTTGTATATCTTGGAAGTAGAGTAGTAAAAAATGAAGACAGCACAGGGGACATCAACAGCAGACTTACTAGAGCAAAATAGGCTTTTGCAATGCTGTAGAATATATGGAAATCTAAAAAACTAAGCATGAATACGAAAATCAAGATATTTAAGAGTAATGTTCTAAGTGAACTACTCTATGGAAGTGAATGCTGGAAAATCACCAAAACCACAGAAAACACGCTGAATTCTTTAGGGATTAAATGTTTGCAAATAATTAGAAGAATATTTTGGCCAAACACCATAAGAAATAAAATCTTGTTGGCAGAAATACAGATGAAGCCACTGACAACAATTATTGAGGAAAGACGCTGGCGATGGTTGGGACATGTGCTGCGAATGACTGACAACTCTCTACCAAAAATAGCACTAAGATATACACTACAGGGGAACAGAAGTAAGGGTAGACCAACGGAGGCATGGAGAAGAACAACAGAGAGGATATTGAGCAATAGAGAGCTCACATGGGCAAGAGCAGAAAAAAAAGGCAAAGGACAGGCGCTTGTGGAAAACCCTTGGGGAAACCCCATGTGCCCTGGGCACTTAAGGTTCAGAGAGAAATTATCTGACGTCCTTAAATTAGAAAGCTTTTTCCTGGATTGGCGTCACTGGCCGAGGAGAAACAAGCTCTCTTGAACAAACTTTCAAACAACGCAAGGCTTCCTTTCAAGAGTGGAAACCCACAGAAAGAAATTATATACTGCCCGTTTCAAAGATAACCGTGCCATGCAGGAAAACAAATTAATAGGAATATAACATCTGCTTCCGAATGATTGCATAACGAAAGGTTTTAAACGCCTAGATTCGTGCAGGAAATTTCTTAATTCCTAATCTCCTTCCTCGCTGGTATTTTTAACGTTAGGGGACGCGTGTCGTTTGTTCGGTGTTTATGATCGTTCTTAGTAAGTATAAGCGGGGACTTAAACAGTGAGTATAATTTATAAAGGATGCCGCGGCCGTACAATATACAGACGGACCTAGACTTACGTAGTTCCGATACGCAGAATAGGACAATGTATAAATTTACGAAATACGCAAAAGAATCTATCAAATTTACGGAACAAACCGTTAACATAAAATGCCACCAATTATTATACAACAAAACAATGCCCCGCATTACGTGAAAATTGAACTTACTTAACGATCAGTTTACGTGAGTGGGCAATTTTAGTACACATATTCCAAAATAAGCAGATATAGTTAAATTTGTTTTTTCTATTACTGTCTTTTACAAGGATAAGACAAATATTGGACAGGATATTCAAACAGTTACCTTATATCTGTCTTTCTCTCAGAATCCATTTACAAGTCAATAGATAAAAATTTCTCTCTCTCTCTCTCTCACACACACACACACACACACATATGGAAAATTTGTATGTATCGTTCGGAAGCTAAGGCTGATTTTACTTCATGGACAAATGTTTAGATTTAACTCGACCTGGGACAGAGATTATTTGATGGACAAAAATTTTAATTTAACTGGACCGGGGACAGAGATTACTTGATGGAGAAAAATTTATATTTAACTGGACCTGTGACAGAGATTATTTGATGGACAAAGATTTAGACTTAATTGGACCTGTGGCAGAGGTTATTTGATGGACAAAGATTTAGACTTAATTGGACCTGTGGCAGAGGTTATTTGATGGACAACAATTTAGATTAAACTGGATCTGGGGGTTGAGATTATTTGACGAAGAGACTTAAAGTTAACGGGATATGGGGCTGAGATTATTTGATGAACAGACTTAAAGTTAACGGAATATAGGGCTGAGATTATTTGATGAACAGAATTAAATTTAACGGGGTATGGGGTAGAGATTATATGATGAACAAAGACTTAAAGAAACACACCACAAAACAAAACAAATATATCACAACTGAAACATAAAGAGCACTGCACAACACAATTTTCCTGCCAACTCTGTGCTATCAATATCGTACTTGGACTTTATGTAGCCATTAACAGCCAAAAAGAAGAGGAAATCAGAAATGAGATATTTAAGGAGAATACTAAATGTAGTAAAAAAGAAACCAAATAAAAAATGACAAGATGAAAACAAAAGTTGGGGTAACACCAGTAAAATATTACATCCAGAAGCAATAAGTTTGGCCATGCTGACCACTAGACAGTTTGCAACAGAAAACATTCACGTTAAGAACTGTGGGACACAGGGGCAGAGACTACCCACACAAGAAATGGATGGAATAAATTACAGAAACCTTAAATCCCTCATTATATGAAGCAAATGATGATGATCCATTGTCCTCTCAGCACTGAAAGACATATGAAGAAGGAGACAAGACAAAACAAGACTTAAAGTTAATACTGAACCTGAGCTCTCTTTGCATGAAACAGGCTCATCGACTCTTCTGTACACCTACTAAAAATCCTTGAGAGGTTTTCCCCATCAACCATGTTCCCTGAGTAACAGATGGAAAATGACCCCCATCAACTACGTTCTCTGAGTAACAGATGGAAAATGACCCCATCAACCACATTCTCTGAGTAACAGATGGAAAATGACCCCATCAACCACATTCTCTGAGTAACAGATGGAAAATGACCCCATCAACCACATTCTCTGAGTAACATATGGAAAATGACCCCATCAACCACGTTCTCTGAGTAACATATGGAAAATGACCCCGTCAACTACGTTCTCTGAGTAACAGATGGAAAATGACCCCATCAACCATGTTCTCTGGGTAACAGATGGAAAATGACTGCATTTAAAGAGACTGGGAAAATGTCATAAACAGAAATAAGTTCTACAGTTTTTACAGAGCACTCTTTACATCCTATCCAACGCTGCGTAGAAGCGACAAAACACAAAAAAAGTCGTTTTGAAAAGCGGAGCACGTAAACTATTCTTTTACTCAGGACATGGACTATGAAATATGTCAAGAAGTAGTCCCCTGTTGGCTGAGAACTCATAACAAACAGTTACTGTTGAAGGAAACAAAGAAACAGATGGTCCTGATTCTATCGCATGAGAAGATACTTCCTGACCTCGCCATGAGTTTGCACTCTTTCGACACGCGTTTAAAGTCCGTGGCTGAGCACTTCAAATTTTTCCCACTTCACGATCTTACTTATTTCCCATCCACTTCATGAGTCATTGCTGGTTGCTCTCATTTCTTGTAAAACTTTGACTCATAACATCATCATCGTCAAGTGCCGTGCCGACTGCCGTTGACTATTATGCTTCTCCAGAGTACACGATCCTTAATGACGGCCATTAACTCAGTTGGTGATCTCCTGTCACACCATCTCGTCAGACATTCCAATATCATTTCTCTTGGTCTTCCCCTGGCTCTTTTTCCCTCTATTTTTCCTTTTGTTACAGTATATTCAATGCCCCCTCTTCTCATTGCATGTCCTATGAGTATATGGTTTCTCTCTTATATTTTTTTTACAATATTTTTTGTATCTCCCCTTCTTCTCAAACATTTTCAATTAGTTACGAGTATTTTTGCTGTCAGGGGATTCGCAACATTCTTCTAATAAACCACATTTCTGTTGCTTCCAATAACTTGTGCAGACCTGCCTGTTGTCCATGATTCACTTCCATATAATAATATAGGTTCAATATAGCATTTTAGGACTCGTTTTCTAACATTCATTGATAAGGATGCGTTGCATAATATGTTTCTCATTCTCTGAAATGCAGTCTTTGCTTGACCTATTCTGTTCTTAATTTCTGTTTTGCATTTCCCATCTGAAGTTATTTCTGCTCCAAGGTATTTGAATTTCTGCACTTGCTTTGGAATAGATCCGTTTAATCTTATACTGCATGTTGGCGGATTCTGTTCTTACTTATAACCATAGTCTCCGTCTTTTTTATGTTCAAAGTAAGGTCTTTCTGTTCAGTTTCTTTGGCTACTTTATCCAAGAGATTTTGCAGGTCTTATTGGTTCTCAGCTGTCAGTACTGTGTCGTCGGCATACCGAAAGTTGTTAATTTTGTATCTTCGTACTTT
This sequence comes from Achatina immaculata, assembly GCA_009760885.1. Taxonomy (NCBI): domain Eukaryota; kingdom Metazoa; phylum Mollusca; class Gastropoda; order Stylommatophora; family Achatinidae; genus Lissachatina; species Lissachatina immaculata. The sequence goes on along the minus strand of CM019691.1, from coordinate 84,938,759 downwards.
TATATCTGATTCTGTAATGATCGATCTTAGAATATTCTCGCTGTACAGAGAAAAAAAAAGGTCTGGAGATAGTACACATCCCTGTTGCACTCCTTATTTTATAGGTGTATATATTTATCAGTTTTATTTTCAACTCGAATCGCTGCTTCCTGCTGCCAGTACAGATGTTTTACAATCCTCTATGTTCTATGCCGTCTATGTTCAATGTCCATGTCTATGTTCAAACATTTTAGTATATCTAAAATCTCATCATGTTTCACCTTGTCATACAGGGCACATTTATCATAAACTATTTTCTGGTAATAAAAGTGACTGTGATATACAGGACAACCAGAATCGGCCAAGGCTCCACTTCCAAGGCTTCCTGATGCTCATAAAAAAAGCCTATTTTGCTCCTTCGGTTAGGCAGGAGTAAAGGTCTCCACGTGTTAACCACTTTGATGGAAGCTGCCGGAGAATCTTACATCGTGGGTTCACTCTGAGATCTCAAGGGAGACATTGTTAATCATTCCTCATCCAAGTAGTGGATTAGCCTTTTGGCTGAACAGGCTTTAGCCTAACGACCCAGTAAGGAAAAGTGGCCTATTGTCAAGGAAAACAAAATTAAATTCTACAATAGATTATTGTTTCACGTCACGATAACATAACTGCTGCACTAACACGTTATGTTATCCAGAAGACAGTGACACAGAAGTCCTTTATTGGTCTATCCAACGCAAAGTCGTTTAGCTATAATAGAGATTACAACGAGAAGGAAACTAAGACATACTACAGGAGACGGACAGCATAGGCTGGAAGGGATCAAGTTTAGCTTAGGCTGGTGGTTAATCTATCACTACCTCATCCAACTCAGTGTCTATACTTCAAGACCTAATGGGAAAAAAGTACACCGCGATAAACAAGCTAAAAGGATACTCAAGGGTTCGCCCATCTCGCTACTTCACTCTCTTTTTTTTTCCTCCCAGGAAAGATAACTATAGCCCTTCTATAACCGCACCTCGGGAATGTTATCTTGTATTCATCACGTTCTTATCTGTTTCCAATTGATTCTCGGATTTTATTGAAATGGCATCATGATTTCGTTTCCTTCAGTTACAGCGCCTCTGATTTTTTAAAACTGGTTTCTGTGCTAAAATCAAAGCGTTTTGTGTTTTTTTCCCTCAAAGTTATTTGGTTTTCAGTGCTGCAAGAGAGAACAAAATTAAAGCTAACATTAAGAAGCTTTTCCATGTAGTAATTTTAAATAACTGCAAATATCTTAAAACTTTCAATAGAAAAGGGAAGAAATCGACCATTCTGTTTTAATAAGACTTTTTTATAAGATGGTGATAAGTAAACTTGAGAGTTCGATGCTTAAATCTGAAAAAGTTCTGACTATGCTGAAGCGCTATCTGCTCAGACTAGAAGTTTTCTTCTTTGTCTTTAGTTCATTCAGCAATTAAAGTTGTTACACACACAGTAACATTAAACGAGTTTTGAATTATACGCTCAGTTTATTACACATAAATGAAGACAAATGAAGAAATATTACAGATAGCAAAGGAATATCTCAAACTAGTGCCGTATGTAAGAAAAAAAAAGCAGTCAAAGTTTCCCAGACACATCAGCAGACCTGAAGCTCTCCAAAAATTTGGTCACGACTGGAAAGATAAATAGCAAAAGACAAAGTGGGCGGAGAAGAAAGAAATACCTGCATGGTCTGACTGCATGGTTCGGCAGGAAAACGGCGATCGACTTGATTCCAGACACGGAGGATCGTGTGAGATGGGGAGAGATGACCGCCTACGCCTATTGGCATGGCAGAGTCTGATCTGATCTGAGTTTATTAAAAATGGTATACTGTGGAGTTTGTGGTTCCTAAATGAAGGTTTTGAACTTCATAATGGATTCCTTTATAATCCAATTAGGTTATAGAAGAGTACGGAAAAGGGGAAACACTTTATCTTCTTATCTTCACTTATGGCACCAATAACCAAAGGGCGGAAAAAGCAATGAAGCCGCCATGTTAACATCATCACACAGCCTGGTATCAATCTTTATTTTGTTAATTAAATAAGTTAGATAGGGGAGAAACTTCATACAACGCCGAGAAAGCATGCTAGGCTGCAGATTTCAACCTTCTTGGACACGTGTTCGTGATATATGGCTTCAACCACAGTACCTGTAGGGAGAAAAGAATCAAGTAGACACTGGAAAGTGCTGACAACAGATGTCTGCGAGTTAAAAGTTCGTCCCATCTGCAGCTATTTTAAACGATGCAGGTTTAAAGTGCTACGGGACTGCATCCCACGAACTCAGATGTAGAAGATGTATAAAAGGGTCGATAAGAAATGTTTCAATTCCATCCTAATCAACAAACTACCATCACATAAAAACTTCACAACACATATCACATTAATTTTTTGGGGAATTTTATAGTGATCACATTCATTTCAATCTGTTTGGAGTGTATCAAATTTAAATTTTAAAGAATACAGTTTGGGGGGGGGGGGGGGGGGGGGAACACGTGGTTTAGAAAATAAATCAAAGAAAAATGCATCATGTGGTTTAGAAAATAAATCAAAGAAAAATGCATCAAACTTGCAATTAATGAACACGATTAATGAGTTTAAAGTACTGGAGAAAAACAAATTCTAAACACCATTCACATGTAAAACTCCAAACAATAATCTTCATAAGTGTCTAATATAAAAGGTGGTGTTTTTTTAATATTTTATATACATATATGTATGTGTGTATATATATATATATATATACATACACATACGGTATATATATATATTTGAAAACAAGACACAATGAGACAAACCAAAACATACAACAGGAATAACTAAGATTGTTTAGAGAAAAAAAAATAAAAAGACTGTATGAACAATATGAGTCTAGAATACATGTACGAAGATACAGTCTCCATGATAACCTGAGCGGGTTGTCTATTGAAAAATTTAAATCTTTAAAAACATATTCTTGAAAAAGAAAATGGAGAATTTAGGACCTAAAACAGCAGAGCCGTAGGAACGTCCCGAAGTGGGAATTGAATTTCACTAAGTTGCGAGCTGGTTTGACAGAAGTTGCGAGCTGGTTTGACAGAAGATGCGATCTAGTTTGACAGAGGAACTAACAATTGCACAAAACACCCCCAACATAAGACAGAAATAAAACAAAACGTGTCCACACATTTCAGAAACATAGCAAACATCCCCGCACAAGATGTTTTTTGTGCATACATATTATTAGTGTGTTCCGTACTTTAAAAGGGAACTACAGCACCCGAAGGCGTCTATTGCAGCAGTTCCCAGTCTTTTTTGAGTGTGCCCCTAAGTCTGCTATGGTAAGTGACACGAGGTGAATTTTTTTTTAAAAAGTAAATATTGTAATAGAACAAAAATTATTTCAAGGAATTTTTACAGTTAATTTATTACTCGTATTTATGTTAGAAAACATAAAGTAGTAGGATTTTTTTAAAACCTTGTTCCTTTTTTTTCATAACATCTTCTCGTAATCCTATTTCAAGCGCCCCCAGACCTTACTCTGGGTCGCGAGCTGAGGTTGGGAACTACTGGTTTAGTGGAAGACAAAAGACAGATATTGAAGACAACATCGCGGAACTAGCAACGAGATATTCCGTCCTGGACGTTAAGATGCCCACATTTAATTATTTTCTTTCCTTCCACTTCATTTAGTAGTTTTGATCCAGCAAATTTTCATAGTTCCTCGGACTCTTTTTTTCATGGCTGTTCTTTATGTAGAAAAGAAAGCGAACTTATCACACACTAAAATTTCATGAAAACATTTATCATAATGTCCTTTTTTTAATGTTCATTTCTTTAACTACAAATGTTATGTTACTGTTATTAACATCCGTATTTATGGCTTTGAAAACTATATATATATATATATATGTGTGTGTGTGTGTGTGTATGAACCAGCCATTTGCCTTATTACAAGATGGATCGCTGACTTCATGTCGTGGTTTTTAATTTACTTTTCCGTGTATGTTATAGAAAAGGGCACACTGTACAGCACTGCACATTATCAGAGGACTACATTCCTCAAACAAGCAGCTCAGTGGCCCATGTTCTGGTTATGACTTCCCGGGGGTAAGGGAAGTACACAGGTCTTCAGTTGTTAGTTTTCCCCTCTTACGAGAATGTGGGCGCAGTTTGGATACTCCTGCCACTTCCTTCTTTAGCTCCTCGTTTTCTCACCTCGTTGATGTACTCAGCGATGTCCAAACTCTCTATGTATGTTCCTTAGCCCATTAGATTATTACCACATGGATTACGGACTTCCAGCTGTTAGTTTTATTTGTTTTCCAGTGGAAGTGATTAGCTGATTGCACGAAACTACACAAATTTGTTCTTAAAAAAGCCTCTTCTGGCTACATGCCATTACATTCTAAAAAATACATGCCAGCTCATCTCATCTTGTAAGTTGAGGATATACACCAGAACACATAAATTATTCACAAACTGCACATCATAAACAACGATGAGAATACTTGAAACGCTTCACTTCACATTTTTTTCCCTGGACCACACTTCACGAAGACAAAGGGCGATCATTCTTTTCGAAATATTGAAAGATGCAATAAAAAGAAATATTTTCTTTCTTTCCTTGAATGAATATCCTGAGAAAAGAAAGAAAGAAAGAAAGAAAGAATTGAATATACAGTTTTGACAATTCAGTCGAACACGAATATTCGTTGGCTGAGTGGCGAATTTGAATTCTATGCTACAAATATTATTAAAATTTGAAAATAAATGTAAATTTTAATGAACTGTTTATCTGTTTTAGATGTTCACAGAGCTAGTATGTGACAATTACAAATGACCATTTGAACATTTAAGACTCCATTTGCATCTGAGTGAAATATTAACTTAAAAGCAATGATGGGAAATTGAGCTTGCTAAAGTATCCCAAATTTTACCACTGGAAATGTATTCGAAGAAGGAATGTTCTAATTCCGCAAGTACTCAACCACCTATTCTTACGTATGTGTGTGAAAACTGGAAAACAACCAAGGAAACAGAGAGCAAGCTGGGCGCATTCGATAACAAATGTCTAAGAAAATACTCTGTACACGATGAAATGGATCCAAGACTAAAGCAGAGATAAGAGAAATGAGCATGCGGCAAACAGTCTCGGCAGTGATCAAGAAAAGAAGGTGGACGTATGTGGGCCACGTTATTAGAAGAAACGATGAGAGAATCACAAAGCAAGCCATCAAACGGGAAACATCTGGAAACAGAGAACAAAAAAAAAAAGTGGCCGAACTTGAGATACCATAAAGATAAGGCTGATAAGAGAGACTAAGATGTCTGACATCAAAGCTCTTGACGAGACTGAGAAGCTTGGAGTGAACAGAGACTCGTGACTAGACACACTGTGAGCCCTATGTGACATATGACGGCACGGGGAACATGTGAGATGTAAGAATTATTCAACCGAATATCTTCTTCTTCTTCTTCTTCGTTCACTTCTACACCAAAAACCGCACTGTGAACCTACTGAATTCACGCCTGTGGTCCTCGTTAGGTCCCGTGGTCCCCTGTGTGGTCCAAAATAGACCACACGAGATCCACGAGAGGACCACAAGGGGTTCAGAGTTTCACAGTGCTTTAGCCTGTATTCTTGGTGGGTCTCGGAAGCGGGATTGCGTGACACCGTGGTTTTCATTGCACCAGTTTAGTCTAGGGTTGGATTTTCTCACCGGAAGACCTCGACGTGTTTAGGATATCAGTGCATCCCCGCTGGGTGAGAGGCAGTAGCCCACCCAGGCCAGAGTTGGACTTTCTCACCGGAAAACCTCGACGTGTTTTGAGATACCCGTGTATCACCGCCGGGTGAGAGGTGGTTGCCCATCCAGTCCAGGGTTGGACTTTCTCACCGGAAAACCTCAGCGTGATTAGGATACGCAAACATCCCCGCCGGGTGAGAGGTGGTTGCCTATCTAGACTTCCCTGGTCCGACTTCAGCATTTTGCGGTCGTGGCCGCTACCCTTCCTAGTTGTGACCAGGATGGAGCTTTTGTCCAGGAGGACGAATCCTCGCCACTAGTGACTTCTACCCCTGGGTTGAGCCGGTTTAGGCATTATCCCAGTATGGGCGTGTTTGGGACGTGACCGACCTCTAAGGCAGAGATACTGTGACATGCATAGCCTTCAAGATTCACCCCTGGTATGAGCCGGTTTAGGCAAAATTCACTAGTATGGGTTTTTATCAGGCGTTACCGACCTCTAGAGCGGAGGTAGCATGACATGTCTAGCCATCAAGTTCCACCCCTGGTGTGTGCCGGTTTAGGCATATTTCACCAGTGTAGGTGTATTTCGGACGTGGGCGGCCTCTAGAGCAGAGGTGCCGTGGTATAGCTCTCGTAGCTATACTACTGGACATACCGGTTAAGCTTCACTTTCCACCACCTTTTCCCATCGGCGCCGCATAGCAACCATTATTTCTTTTCCGCATTTACTTCCTTAACCGGGAGGAGCTTCACTCCACGCGCGGCATTTGAAGAGTCTCGCCAGCAGTGTCTTAACCTCTGGGACAAGCCGGTTCATGCATTTCACCCGATATGACTGCACTCAGGACGAGGCCGACCTCTAGACCAGAGGTGCCGTGATTTGACTGTTTGCTTCGCTTTATCCCTTCTACCACCTTTTCCGCAGTGATGCTGCGCGGCAACCTCATTTGCAAATTTCTTCATTGGCCGGGAGGAGCACCGCTCCACTCACGGCAGTTGAAGATCTCGCCAACAGCGGCAGATGAGCTACCAAACGTGCCACTCATCTACCCTAAGTAACTGGTTTTCAGGCGCCAGATATTCGCCCTCGCCCCTTCTCCTGTCAGTTTAAACAGTTCTGCCACGGGAAGGCCAGGAGCTGGACTTGACTGCCAGAGGCTGTTTGTGGCGCGTTTGCAGTCCTTAGAACCTCAACCGAATATGAATTCGAACTGATCGTTCATCATCATCATCATCATCATCGTTGTCATCGTCGTCGTCGTCATCATCATCATCATCGTCATTGCCAGTAGGCATTGGTGGTCATGCTTCTCCATAGATCTCGGTTACTGAAATTTTCCATCAGCTTAGTTGGTGACTTTTTATTGTGCCATCGCGTTAGACTATCCTTTTTTTTAAACCTTGGTCTTCCCTTGCCTCTCTTCTCACCTATCTTTCCTGTTGTTATGATGTTTTCAAGCCCTTCCCTTCGCATCAATGTCCAGTGAGTAATCATTGTCGTTTTCGTCGTTTTATTATGAATATAATTAAGTTCCTTTCTACGAGTTCCATTCGTACATTCGCTTTTAAAAATATTTTTTTTTCTGTTTGCCATCTTAACTATCCATGATATTCTTAACATTCTTCTGAGAAGTCACATCTCTGTTTCTTCTAGTGATCTTCGCATCGACATGTTCGTCCAAGACTCACTTCCATAGCGTAGAATAGGCTCCGTGTAGCATTTTACAACTCTTTTTCTGGCATTCAGTGGCCGAAATATACCGCACAAGATGCTTCTTGTTTGTTTGAAAGCTGTTTTTGCTCGGCTTATTATGTTTTTGATTTCAGATGTGTACCCACCACTTGTGTTAGTAGCGTGCTTAAAATATTTACATGAATGCACTTTTTCTAAAGGATGTTCTCTGTACATCTCTAACTGTTAATTAATGAAGTTAGGGAACTGTAATCATTGTCCTGGACATCTCTAACTGTTAATTAATGAAGTTAGGGAACTGTAATCATTGTTCTGCACATCTCTAACTGTTAATTAATGAAGTTAGGGAACTGTAATCATTGTTCTGCACATCTCTAACTGTTAATTAATGAAGTTAGGGAACTGTAATCATTGTTCTGCACATCTCTAACTGTTAATTAATGAAGTTAGGGAACTGTAATCATTCTCCTGCACATCTCTAACTGTTAATTAATGAAGTTAAGGGACTGTAATCATTGTTCTGCACATCTCTAACTGTTAATTAATGAAGTTAGGGAACTGTAATCATTGTCCTGGACATCTCTAACTGGTAATTAATGAAGTTAAGGGACTGTAATCATTCTCCTGCATATCTCTAACTGGTAATAAATGAAGTTAAGGGACTGTAATCATTGTCCTGCACATACCCTATCCTCGTGTTTATGATTTAACAAAATAGTTTGCCATAAATGCTAAAACAGTTTCAGAACGCCATTTTCTCGTCTGTACTGTAGGCTGTTTCTGAACTACCGCTCACTTATCTGCCTTTTGCATTTCTTCATGCAAAAGAAAAAAGAAAAACAGCTACCAGTAATAGATGATATTATTATACGCTTCTTCACATACAAAAAGTTGCAAAAGTCAGATACCATTATTCTGTTTTCCGTACCGATGTCGCTGTATGTTTATGATTACCTGTCACGAGCATGCACGCATCCAATTTTAAAAAAAAGGAGTTACAATATGGTATATACAGGCGCAGAGTCCAAGGTTTGCATGTACGTGAGATAAAATGTTTATAAACGAATTTACGTTTATACATACAACAGGGGAGTGTAATCTTTTCTTTTCCAGGTTTACTCTGTCTCTTGCGCCGTTTATCTCTTGCTTTTCTTTCACAGAATGAAATGCGTGCATATGTTCCTTATCACAAACGACTGGGAAGTTTCTTTTATTTCACACGGCACATGACTTCGCTTCCTCTCTGTTCTACTGTTAACACAGGTACATGCTGCAAGTCTTAAACATTTAGTCACAAGTTAGCAACAGCCATTCCGAAAGTGGCGATCGCACGGAAATAACTTGAAAGAAAAAGTAGAAGGTGAATAATAAAAATAAAAATAAATAATGTTAATAGTAATAATAATAGAGTAGTAAATAATAAAAGTGATGATGATGATGATGATGATGATGAATACGAGAAAGAAACAAACAAACAAGCAAAGAAAGAAAGAAAGAAAGAAAAAGAAAGAAAGAAAGAAAGAAATATATGGCTTACCTATAGCCTAAAAGTTCAGCTACAATCTGTTTTAACGTTTGCAGAGTAACTAATTATAAAACACTTTCAAAATGGATTCTTTGTTTTTATAGAGTCCGTCCAGCTCACCACAACAGGGTTTCAAGTTGACGTCCCCCTCCGTGAGAGTGTATCGACTCATCCTATTCCCAGTTTTTCCCAAGTTGGGGTATCCTGACCCCTCCCACACATTGCTCGTCGATCTAAAAATAGCCACGCGTCCTTTTCATTCTAGTTCCATCCTTTCTTGTGCAAAAATAATGTGATTAGACTTTGAGATGTTTATTATAAAGTAATGAGGTTCGTCCCCTGTTCATATTTACACTAAGCTCACTTTGCTGACTTATACAATCTGTGTTTGGATAACCTCTTAAACATTCACCGCAAAATGAGCTGCGAGATTCCAGTTTTATTTGTGGTTATCTTCAATATATTCCCCGCACAAAAGAAACAAATTACACAAAAGTACTAATACTTCAAGAAAACTACAGACATACACTGATGTGCATTCAGACTTAAGATATGGATGTATTAACGCGGAACCGTCATGCAAAGTAAAGTGTTTTCACTTTTTAAATTTAATTTCTTTATGATTTTCCCGAACATAATAGTCTGCATCCATGGTATTTTGAAATCTTCTACATCCATATTTGCGCTGGTATGTGAACGTGTATGTGAAAATAAACTTGTAAGACAAATATATACGTGCTGCTAAAATTGCTTTATAAAACAGATGTGCATTTATACATGTACAAAACTACTTGAGAAAGGAAATAAACATTTGAAGACAGAGTATGTAGTGCATATTTACACGACACACATTTATATAAAATAGTTTATAGGTCTGTTTAGATACACACAAGTATCACACGTTTCGTCCTCATGAATTATTATTTACACACTCTTTTAGAGGAGTGCGCGGGGGGTGGAAGGGGTTGGGTTGGGTTTGGGGGGGGGGGGGTGTTGGAATGGATTTTCAAATAAACACTTCAGTCCAGAGATCTACTCACGTTTATACAAGCATTCACGCTGATTTAAACAGACATTCTATCTATCTATCTATCTATCTATCTATCTATCTATCTATCTATCTATCTATCCATCTATCCATCTATCCATCTATCCATCCATACATCTATCTATCTATCTATCTATCTATGTCTATCTGTCTGTCTGTCTGTCTGTCTATCTATCTGTCTGTCTGTCTCTCTGTTTATCTGTCAAACTAACTCTATCTCTCTAAAACAGACAAAGGGAGATCACATTCACAAAAGCATTCATGCATTCACACACTCTTTCTCTCACACACTGACACAGAGAACATATTTCCTCAAGCATTCACGAAATTTATACACATATTCTCTCTCTCTCTCTCTCTCTCCCTCCCTCCCGCACACACAGAGCACATTTATGCAGGACAAATTTAGATACGAACAACCCACAAAGGCTCACACCCACTGTACTTACCAGTCTTTCAATCTTCAAGCACTTCAGAAAGTATATACTAGTCACTTTTGTACTGTCCACCCTCCACCTGTTTCCTGTTTTTCACATTCCGCGACATCCGATTTCAATGACTGCACACGAGGGCTACAACTCACGCCGAAATCCTGGGCCACTTACTACTCTGACCAGCCACTGAAAACAAGTCAACAGTGTCTATTGTAGGACGTGATAGCTGGAAGCAGGTGACTCTAAACTATACAGAAATGGATGGTTTTTCCCCAAGACTTGTTCCAGCTGCCATTTTCTGCCGCCTGGAGAATTAAAAGCCGAGTGGTGGGAAAATATCCCGCATGAAAATGATTCTCTCTGGTACAACACGCTGTGCGGAAGACTGTACTATCAATTTCCAATTTTTCTACGCGATGGAAGGTCTGGAAGTTTGTGATATTTGCTTATGTATAGTGCCAAGACGCTTCGACGGCGTCTTCTTTCTTTCTGTCCGTCTTTCTTTCATTCTCTCTGCTTTTCTTTCTTTCATTCTCTCTGTTTTTCTCTCTTTCTTTCACTCTGTTTTCCTTTCTTTCCCTCTGTTTTTATTTCTTTCTTTCCTTCTGTTTTTCTTTCTTTCTTTCCGTTTTCTTTCTTTCTTTCTTTCTGTTTTTCTTTCTTTCTTTCTTTTGAAGCTAAAGATATTGCATACTCGTGCGTGAGAATGACCAAGATCCTCACGATGCAATCAAGGATTCAAGTATACGATACGTTAAAAAAGAAATACTTACTTCCTATTGAAAAGAAACGGTGGTCATCTTAAGAAGAATCAAAAGAGAATCTTCGAATGTTCCACACAGCAGCCACTCACTGTTCTTTTTTTTTAAAGGAAACTAAAAAGAAAGAACTTTGTCCTTTTGCTATGAGAGGAAAATACCATGTCACTTTTGCCATGGAAGATACACATTGTTCTACGCCACCAGCCGAGACAAATAGACTATACCTGGAAAACATATCTTTAAGTAAAATTCACATCTTTCATTCTTATTTTTTTCTGGGAACTCATTTTCACGTGGCCTGTTTACTTGGGCGCCCGAGTGCTGTAGTGATTGATTGGTTTGTCTCTCACGAGGTTAGTAGCTTAAAAACCAGCTAAAAGCCTCCCTCCCAAGTCACCCAGCTATACAAGTGAGGACCCAGATGCTGCTGGAGCTATAAAAGGAAAGCCAGCCAGGTGTGATACTGACGACATCATTCAACTAGTGTTGCCGTCAGGTCAAGGAAAATATGGGCACTAACACGACACAGACATAGACGACAAATTAGACTCTTTTGAAAACAAATGCCTAAGGAGAATACTCCGTATAAAGTGAAACGAATTCAAGAAGAACGCAGCGATAAGACAGATGAGAGAACAACAAGCTGTCTCATGGATGGTCAGAAAAAGGAGATGGACATATATTGATCAAGTGATAAGAAGAAACAGTTAGAGAATCCCAAAACAAGCTGTCAAGTGGAGCACAACAGGCCGAAGAAAAAGAGCTCGACCACATGAAACTGTAAAGAGGACATTGTTAAAATAGGCCAAGCTCTCTCTCTCTCTCTGAACCTTAAGTGCCCAGGGCACATGGGGCTTCCGCAAGGGTTTTCCACAAATGCCTGTCCTTCGACTTTTTTTCTGCTCTTGCCCAGGTGAGCCCTCTATTGCTCAATATCCTTTCAGTTGTTCTTCTCCATGTCTCTTTTGGTCTACCCTTACTTCTGCTCCCCTGTGGTGTCCATCTTAGTGCTATTTTTGGTAGTGAGTTGTCAGTCATTCGGAGCACATGTCCCAACCATCGCCAGCGTCTTTCCTCAATAATTGTTGTCAGTGGTTTCATCTGCATTTCTGCTAATAAGATGTTATTTCTTATAGTGTTTGGCCAAAATATTTTTCTAATTCTTCGTAAACATTTAGTCTGGAAAGAATTCAACTTGTTTTCTATGGTTTTGGTGATTTTCCAGCATTCACTTCCATAGAGTAATACACTTAGAACATTACTCTTAAATATCCTGATTTTCATATTTATGCTTAGTTTTTTTTGATTTCCATATAGTCTGCAGCATTGCAAAAGCCTGGTTTGCTCTAGTAAGTCTGCTGTTGATGTCCTCTGTGCTGTCTCCATTTTCTACTACTCTGCTGCCAAGGTATACAAATTCGTTGACCTCCTCCACTAACTTGTTATCTACTCTGAGTACATTTCTGTTCACATTTTGCTTCATTAACTGTGTCTTTCCTACGTGCTAGTAGGCATAAAATCCCTTGATGATGTTAAAAAGCTCGCCAAAAACAGAAAACTTGGCGAACTAACATGCGGGCCCTATGTGAGGTTTAAAGGCATGGGAAGGATGTAAGATGTAAGAAGTAAGATGTAAGAACACTATATCATTCAGTTCCTACGACATGATAGAACTACGCTTTTATTCAGATACTTCTTTATGGCTTGTCCTGTATTGAGCATTGAGTCCCATATGAGAAGACCAATGAAGGCATTTTCATTTTTAGAAGCAGGTCTACAGGTGAGAAACATCTGGAAGGCCAAGGGAATAGCCCTAATTTCAGAACTTAGACTTTTCAATACAAACGTTAAATCGGTCTCCTTGTATGGATCAGAAACACGAACAGCATCAGCTGAGACTGCAGACATTTCTTAACACCTGCCTAATGAAGATCCTTCAGATTAGATGGCCAGATAGCGTCAGCAATGAAGAGCTTTAGCAGAAAACGAACGAACCCACAGTGAAAGAAATGATAATGAAGAGACGTTGAAGATGGATAGGACATAAACTTGGAAAACCTACCACAAACATAACAAGCTCTCACTTGGAATCCCCAGGAAAGAGACAACAAGGAAGACCTAGAAACACCTGGCGAAGGAGCCCTGAAGCATAGATAAAAAAAAGATCGACTACACCTGGAGATGGTTAGAAAAAACAGCCAGGATAGAAACAAATAGAGAGCCCTTGTTGATGGCCCATGCCCTAGATATATTAAAGAAGATTAGCAAAGAAGGGGATTCCTAGGTTGATGTCCAAAGCACGCCATATGTGTCAAGATATTTCTCCAATTAAAAGAATTTCAAGTGAGACATTTCCAACAAACGTATTGAAACGCAGTCACATTCTCTTTACATAAAACTTGCAGTCTCCCCACACTGTGAAGAGTGGCTTCTAAATATCTAACCACTACGTCACCTCTATTCCTCCCAGGTCACATACCTAGCGCCCGCACAGTTGGCTCTGATACAGTTCTGCTATCGCTTTTCCCTCTAGCCCCCCCCCCCCTACCAATCCACCCAATGTTCCCACAGTTCTCAGGAAGTGATAACGTTCATTTTTTTTCGAATCATTGCTTTAGTACATAGTAAAGAGGAACTGGTGAACAGATAAATTTGCTTGAAGTGCAGTGGCGCTAATGCGAAGTAGCATCTCATCTTTTCTTGTTGAGAAATGGAAAAAGAACGTCTTGTAAATCTCTTCTACATTCACACATTCTTTCTTTAACATAAAAATGATACAAAAACGTCTACAGTGAGCATAACAAGACGTTTTCAGGGACAAAATGAAAAACACATTCCTGTTTGTGCATCTTGAGCTGCTGAAGACACACTTAGAAGAGTAAGTAATCTTAATTTAGTGACTGCTCACTCAGCACCTATCACGAAGTTAAGTTAGCACTCACTTCATTTGCTGACCCTCAGTGTTAGCTCGCGGTAACAAGTCACGGATTCAAAGCCCCGATAAAATACACTAATCAACGTCACCTCGTGCACCTTGGCTCAACACCTTGGCTCAGCACCTTGGCTCAGCACCTTGGCTCAGCACCTTGGCTCAGACCGTGCACTTGAAATGCTTATAGACTTACTTGTCAGATGAAAGGTACATTACCAGGGCAAAAAGTGCAGAATAGTTTAACCTAGCGTAAGCCAATATTTAAGAAAATGCAAAGCAATTTACTGATGAAAGAAAGAAATGGTATTATATGTGCAACATGTTAGACCATACAAAAATGTACAATGGGCAAATAAAAACAGTAATCTACACGGAAATCATGGTAGTTATGAGATATGAAGGGAGAAGTGAATTTATAAGGACATCATCAGTACTTCTTCGCATTTAATCCATTTTTGTTATTGTTTTAAATGTTGTGAGTGTTACTGGAATTTGTTATTTTTATTACTTTTCTGTCCATCAATCTCATAAACACATTACCCACTATTGTTTCAGCGTCAGCTGTGGTTGTACAAATATTCCTTATGTATAAAACCACAATAAAGAACGAAACAACTACAGAACTCTCTAGATCGCCAGAGGAAGTATCCAGTCACCACACCACATCCCCCCCCAGCAGGCAAGTATTAAAACTCTTTAAATTCCTGACATTCTTAGATGGAGCGAACTCCTCTGGCTCATGACTCCCAAAAGTATGGCTCGTGATTCCCAGAAGTATGGCTCATGACTCCCAGAAGTATGGCTCATGACTCCCAGAAGTGTGTAAGTTGCTTTTTTTTCTGCTCCTGTGATTTAAAACATTACCTCTGGCGTGACAGACTCTTGAAACACGTTTTAGCTATTCTGCTATACGGGACCGATGTTAGAGATAGCAAATTATGCCATTTAAGCTATAATTGTTTACTGCGCATGCTTCACGTCCAGTATAAAGCCTTTCCTGCTGTTTCTGAACGACTCTTGACTTTCTCTTTCATTCTCGCTTGTCGCTTTCTGTATTTGCCTAATATGATGCAGTGGACTTATGATGGAACTTTAAACATTAACTGCTCCCCGCAAATTTTATTTGCTTTATTTGAGCCTAGCGTTATTTATAGCTAAGATTTTATTTTATTTTACTGCAATTTTTTGTGTGTGCATTCTGAAAATTCTCTTCTTCTTCTTCTTATTTGCATGCACGTATTTTAAACTGTTCTCAGAAATGAACTTTACCCGGACGCAGTACAGATTTTGTCATTGTTACCAAAGATCTGAAGTAAGAAATAAGATCCCGAGATGATTACCACACAGAACAATGATCACGCTGTTGCCTTCACAATTCTTTCCGCCAAGCCAGATGTACTCAAGCTAAAGAAATATACAACTTGTTAAATTTTGTTCTTAATTGTAAAATAACATGTTATCTTATCTTCACCCTGAGTAACGTCACAATGACAGAGCAGAGTTTGCAAGATGAAGGCTACAAGATTGCAATCTACGTCCTCAGGGCGTTCCGGTCAGTGCGATGAATCTGGCACTTGAATTAAGTGATAAAAGCGAAGGTAGTAGTTTTCTTTCCCCATCATAAAGCATTTTACGTTCTGCGAAAATGGAGTTGATTACTTTACCAGTGTGGCAAATAACACATTCGTACGCCAAGTGGGAATTCTTGATTACAAACAATGGGGACTATTTAAAAGCAAACAGGAAAAAAGTGTCAAGAACTAAAGTGCGTATAAGAACCTAACAGAACTTTCACCGAAGAACAAAAGATTATTTGTCTTGTAGGTTCATTTGTCCTAAAATTAACTATTCTTGTCACACAAATGACAAAGATTTTTTGGTAATGTTTTCAAGCGAAACAAGAAAATACTGTCTTCCCTTGTTGAAACCCCCCGCTGTTTTCATGAACGGTGTATCTGTTGCCCAGACACCTGTTGTATTTCTGGTATCCTACTGTCTTTCCACGTGCGTTCTCGTGCATGATGAAAGAACAAAGACTAGGCTCTGTCAAGAACATTGTGAAAGTGAAAACAACGACGGCAGCGAAGATTTTATGGCTGCGATGGTGTTGATTAGAATGATAAGGTGAGTAGTTTCTTGATAAACAGAAATGTAGACTTCTAGCTCATGTCTTTATCTTTGGTCAGTGATTTACAAGAGAATGTACTCTCTAGTTCTATGTTAAAATTTTCTTGTACACATCACATGGTATGTTAACAAATGTACGCATTGCGTCCACGGAATTTCACGCACAAACTAGAATACAAAGAATTGGGGGGGGGGGGATCCACGAGAAGTAAGTTAACTGAGGTTAATTACTGTTTATTGACGAACTGCAGCTTTTTACAAAATTCCTAAGAAATAATTAATAAACATTAAACATTGAAATACCAAGCGCATACGCAACTCCCAATACACATCACTTAAACATGGCAGTCAGTCACTCAGTCAGTCAGTCAGTCATTTGCATGTCCTTGCGGAACTTTGTCTCCCTAACAGCTCTCCTGTAGGCCTCTCGGTTGTAAGCAAGATGTCCTGCTGCTGTTGCATCCATTCTCAGCCTTATGTGTAGCAGTAAATGTATAAACCTCTATTCAAACCATAAAATTACACACACTTTAAAGCTGATTTCCTACTTCGATATACATATCTTTAGACCTAGGAAAGTAAACGTATTGTGTTAGGTATATAAGACAATGTACCGAATTTTTTTTTCTTAACTCAGTTAATATCTTCAAATCCGTTTTGGCTTGCTTGCAGCAGTTGTTTCTGCTGTAGTCAGGTGAAAGGCCACAAGATGAAATGGACGTATTCTGGTTAGTGAGATGCGCGAACACAAAGAATACACACACACACACACAAACGTATTTGAGGGCAGCTGTAGGTTTCTATTTATAGTTAAATCTGGAAGCTAAAAGTACTCACACCAAGGTTCGGTAACTCTTCACTTGACAACTGCACGCGATTTAAGGTAGCAATCTCTGAGTGCCAGCCAGTGGATGCCCAGCACGAACAAGTCAAATCTGAACTTTTCTTTACGTGATCATGAGACTGGACGAAGCTAGGAGAATCTGGCAAAGCTATGCAGGCAAACAGGCATTAATGCCCCGCCCTCATTTCTCAGCTATCCTGGAGCGAGAGAAGCGGAAATTTGAGAATATGTTTGTATTATTATTGTTATAGTCAAGGCTTGCTCAAAGAGATTCTAGCAGGGGGCACTGACTGCTCGTCAAGGGAAACCAATTCTGCGGAAGCCATTTGAGTATTTTCGTTGTGAATTTTCCATTCATGCTAGCTCGGACGTTAAGAAATAGACACCACTGTTGATGAATTAATACTGTTTCTCTATTCATATTATATATATATATAATATATATATATATATATATATAATTGTAACGAATGTTAAAAGAAAAGAATAGTATTGTAAGAAAATACATGGTACTATATACTCTGAAAAAAACATGTTCTGGAAAAAAAGATATGTTTCTTGCAGTCAGTATAAGAGAACAGGAAATGCTCTTTAATCCCTGTTAGCTCATCTGATCTTTCTTAGCATCTAAAGCTAATGTTTTTTTAGCCCTATCAAGGTGTACAAACTTGTAAGACACGTCACGAAACATCCATACCACTGTTGCTGACAGTGAAGCTATCACGGGTTCAAAAAAATGGACACAAATGTATAAACAGACATATGCACCTATTACATGATGAAAGAGGTGAGAGGTATAGAGAGATTAAAATTCAAACAAGTCACTCTAAAGCGGAAAGGAGTCGAGGAGACCGCAGAGACCAGCCTACAAAATGTAGCTTAAGGTGAAAACACCTTTTCTCACGTCACATTTATTTCTTCTGAAAATGTTCAACCTTCTTCCTGGCCGACGCGATGACTTTATAAACGAGTATGTAGAGGCACCGCTTCATGTTGGCTTGGGAGCTGATTATGGGGGATATTTTTTTTCAGTCCCTGAGTGAAAGGAGTGGGTAATACTTCTTTGGCAGACTCCAATTACCAACGGAGAGGTTGGACAGGGTCTTGATCGGCTATGATGATGCTAGCCCTGATGCTAGCATGTCAGCTATGGGCCGCTTATTGCCAAATCGGGAAGTGTCTTCCCCCCTCAAAATATTCACTTGTCTTCTAATCAATCGTTTGTCGAGGCATCTCAGAGATTTCTGAAGAAAAAATCACACATTTCACTTCTCCGACTACCAAGAAACAATGTTCCGCATGTAAGGGGTTAAGGCAGAAGTACAACATTTATTACTGGTGGGTCTTTTTTTTTCTCTTTGAGAGGGAAATATTGCCTAAAATAATCTCTTTAACTCTTCATCAAAAGTCTGTGTTAAAAAGAAATTTTTTAAAATTGTGATCTTAAAAGGTTGCTATCTTCAAACGTGAGAACAGGGGGCTAGGGCAGACTAAACATTTAAACTATTGACAGATATGCGCCAGCAGACTAAACATTTAAACTATTGACAGATATGCGCCAGCAGACTAAACATTTAAACTATTGACAGATATGCGCCAGCAGACTAAACATTTAAACTATTGACAGATATGCGCCAGCAGACTAAACATTTAAACTGTTAACAGATATGCGCCAGCAGACTAAACATTTAAACTGTTGACAGATATGCGCCAGCAGACTAAACATTAACACTGTTGACAGGCAGATATGCGCCAGAAGACTAAACATTAACACTGATGACAGGCAAATATGCGCCAGCGGACTAAACATTAATACTGTTGACAGGCAAATATGCGCCAGTAGACTAAACATTAACACTGTTGACAGGTAGATATGCGCCAGCAGACTGAACATTAACACTGTTGACAGGCAGATATGCGCCAGCAGACTAAACATTAAAACTGTTGGCAGGCAGATATGCGCCAGCAGACTAAACATTAAAACATTAAAGACCGAGAGAGAGAGAGAGAGACCAAGAGGGAAACCAAGAGTGAGAGACCGAGGAGAGATCAGGAGTGAGACCGAGAGTGAGATCGAGAGTGAGACCGAGAGAGAAAGACCGAGAGGGAGACCGAGAGAGAAAGACCGAGAGTGAGATCGAGAGAGAAAGACCGAGAGTGAGACCGAGAGGGAGACCGAGAGGGAGACCGAGAGAGAAAGACCGAGAGGGAGACCGAGAGGGAGACCGAGAGAGAAAGACCGAGAGGGAGACCGAGAGGGAGACCGAGAGGGAGACCGAGAGAGAAAGACCGAGAGAGAAAGACCGAGAGGGAGACCGAGAGTGAGACCGAGAGAGAAAGACCGAGAGGGAGACCGAGAGGGAGACCGAGAGGGAGACCGAGAGGGAGACCGAGAGGGAGACCGAGAGAGAAAGACCGAGGGAGACCGAGAGGGAGACCGAGAGAGAAAGACCGAGAGGGAGACCGAGAGTGAGACCGAGAGGGAGACCGAGGGAGACCGAGAGTGAGACCGAGAGGGAGACCGAGAGAGAAAGACCGAGAGGGAGACCGAGAGTGAGACCGAGAGGAGACCGAGAGAGAAAGACCGAGAGGGAGACCGAGAGGGAGACCGAGAGGGAGACCGAGAGTGAGACCAAGAGGGAGACCGAGAGAGAAAGACCGAGAGGGAGACCGAGAGGGAGACCGAGAGGGAGACCGAGAGAAAGACCGAGAGGGAGACCGAGAGGGAGACCGAGGGAGACCGAGAGGAGACCGAGAGGGAGACCGAGAGAGAAAGACCGAGAGTGAGACCGAGAGAGAAAGACCGAGAGGGAGACCGAGAGGGAGACCGAGAGGGAGACCGAGAGGGAGACCGAGAGGGAGACCGAGAGAGAAAGACCGAGGGAGACCGAGAGGGAGACCGAGAGAGAAAGACCGAGAGGGAGACCGAGAGTGAGACCGAGAGGGAGACCGAGGGAGACCGAGAGTGAGACCGAGAGGGAGACCGAGAGAGAAAGACCGAGAGGGAGACCGAGAGTGAGACCGAGAGGAGACCGAGAGAGAAAGACCGAGAGGGAGACCGAGAGGGAGACCGAGAGGGAGACCGAGAGTGAGACCAAGAGGGAGACCGAGAGAGAAAGACCGAGAGGGAGACCGAGAGGGAGACCGAGAGGGAGACCGAGAGAAAGACCGAGAGGGAGACCGAGAGGGAGACCGAGGGAGACCGAGAGGAGACCGAGAGGGAGACCGAGAGAGAAAGACCGAGAGGGAGACCGAGAGAGAAAGACCGAGAGGGAGACCGAGAGAGAAAGACCGAGAGGGAGACCGAGAGAGAAAGACCGAGAGAGAAAGACCGAGAGAGAAAGACCGAGAGGGAGACCGAGAGGGAGACCGAGAGAGAAAGACCGAGAGGGAGACCGAGAGAGAGACCGAGAGTGAGACCGAGAGGGAGACCGAGAGAGAAAGACCGAGAGGGAGACCGAGAGGGAGACCGAGAGTGAGACCGAGAGAGAAAGACCGAGAGTGAGACCGAGAGGGAGACCGATTGTGTAATTAAGGTTTTCCTTTTACGGTACTCTCATTGAAAACGGAATGTTAATGGCGAGCACTCAGTTTTGCATTTAGGGATGAGTCACTGAATGTCTCCCAGACCAATGGTCGTATTAAGCTATTCAGTTTGCGCTAGAGATTACTGTGTCAAAGACGTGTTTATCAACTGTATCTAGAAAACTACGGCTGGTCAAGCCTCTTTACTATTTCCTCGGCGTGCTCCAAGTACCTAGCTACTGTGAGACATACCCCGGGAAACGAGTGGAGGATGTGGAATGTGGGATTTGGGGGTGGGGGTGGGGGGTTGCGCGCGGGAGGGGGGGATCATTTTTCTTGCTTTTTTTTAAAAGTCTGCTCAAGAAATACTTAAAAGTCGCTACAACCCATTCTTAAACCCCTGTGCTGTTTTTGCTACCTGTTCTTCACCAAAACATCCGCTGCCAAGAAATTGCAAGTAGGGCTTTGCAGCTGATGTCGTGAAGGCGAAGTCGGAAGCAATTTTGGATGAAAACAAAGACTGTAGAAATGAAGCATTCGTGAAGAGAATAAATTCAGAGTTAGTCAGTAGAAAAGTAGAGAAACCAGACTGAGAAGTAATTTTAGATGGACTTGGAGTCTGTGAAAATGTCTAAGTGCCATACCGCGTGGCGTGGGCGATCATTTCTCTCCACAATTCTCCTTTTTTTGCGTTGATCATGAGATCCGCCAGCGTACTTTCTTCTTAGCCACACTGACAACCCATCAAATTACCTCTCTCTCTGTCTCTCTGTCTCTCTGTCTCTCTCTCTCTCTCTCTCTCTCTCTCTGTCTTCTTCTGTCTCTTCTTCCCTCGGTTTTTCCACTTGTCACAATGTGCTCCAATTTTCCTTTTCTCAGGAAATGTCCTATAAATCTCGCTTGTCTGCCTCTGATCTTTGCTGTAATTTACTTTTTAACTCCAGCCTCTCTTAAGACTTCCTCATTGGTTTTCTTGGTTGTCCATGGTAACTTCAACATCCTTCTTATAAACCACATCTCCATGGCCTCCATTTCTGTCTGTAGTCTCTTATTCATAGACCATGCTTCACACCTTTAATGTGAAAATGTACTATTTCTGAAAGAGTTGAAACCAGAACCGGGATCTGATAGCTTTAAACGGAGTCGAAAGTTTAGTGTAGCAACTCCACAGACGTAGCCTACACGAAGATTCTTGCAACAACTTGCTAAGACCGCGACATAGAATCTCCAACCATTAACCGGGGGGGGGGGGGGGGGAGGGTGTGTGTGGAGACCACGCTTGAGTGGCAGAAACTAAATTTCTCCACAAAGCGTGCCATTCTTTGTTCTCACGCTCGTGAAAAGTTTCAAGAACCGATGCGTTTCTCTCACCACCACTACACAGTTGGACTGCTGACGAGTGAAGGCACTGTGGTCATTAGCGACATCTGTTGGACATTAGTGGCTGGCAAGCTGGAGATAAACAGTCTAATGTGTCAGCGCAGCTTAGTAGATTCTACTAATATCTTCTTCTCTTTCTGTGGAACTACGAGCGTGATCTTCTCTGCAGTCGGTGCAGTGAAGACGTTGAAACACACCGTCGTGTCGGACTGGGAGAAGGTTACGGAGGCGTCTCTTTTTTTTTCAGTGCCCGAGTGTTGTTGAAAAGCAAGGAGGGTGCAACGTTTCTTTATCAGACTCCACCACCCTAGGTACTATGGCGATTCCTGTCCCTTTAGCGAAGTTAGATATGTTACTGGAAATACCAACGGAGATGTGGAATAGGGTCTTGGTGAGCTATGATTCGGCAACCCTGACGCTAGCATGTCAGCTGTGGGTCGCCGATTGCCAAATCTAACAGAATCTTCACCTCCATTCCACTAAATAAGATCTACTTGCTCCCTCAACTTTTTACTAGGCTTCCTTTGTGTAATAGGGCTATGTAAAATGGTCTCTCCGTTTCTCTGTACGCCGTGCTCAGTCGCTGGTCTCCCGTATGATGTCTCCCTTCCAGTTTGTTCATTTCCGTTAAAACTGTTCCGTTGTGTTTTTCCCCCTCTGTGCATCGTCTCTTTCAAAACTTTACATCTATTTACTTCTCTACAAGCACTTTCCGTTTGTCTTTTCTCGTATTTCCTCTTTCCTCGTCTTCATGTATGCACTTTATAGTTTTTGGCCTTTTTTATGTTTGTATTTTCCCTCCCTTTTGGGCCAAGTTTCACAGACCATGCTCTACAAAAGCCTATTTTCATCATACATGTCGCTATTTTTATCATTCTTTCTTTTTTTTAACATGCTTCTTTTTTCTGTATAGTTTTTCTTCTGCTTTCGTCAAAGCTATGTCTTCATCAACTTCAGCTCCTGTTTCATCTTTTTCAGCTTTAAGAAAATGAAAATGAAAAACATACTATGCAATAAATCTCTGTCAATGAACACTAGAAAGAGAGTTATTCAGTGTTAACATCTAACCCGTATTATTATAAGGATGCGAAGCAGGGACGTTTAAAAACAAAGAGCACTTAAAATATACTGGAAGCTGCGGATATGTGGTTCATAAGAAGAATGATGGGGAATACCATGGACAGCTAAGAAAACAAATGAAGAGATTCTAATTGAGGATGGGCAAAGGAGAGAAATTATGGCAAAATTCAGAACAGGGCAGTCCAGATTTGTAGGACATGTTTTAAGAAGGGGCAAACTGGAACACTTAATGACAACAGGAAAGCTGGAAAGAAAAATGTATAGAGGAAGACAAAGAAACAAGATACTTAATAGAGTAAAAGAGTGGCACAGAGCACAGTCCAAAACATAACTTATAGAAGGAGCAAAGGATAGATGGATGTGGAAATCAATAACGACCAACGACTGACTGGCATGGACCAGAGAGAGAGAGACAGACAGACAGACAGACAGAGAGAGACAGACAGAGAGAGAGACAGACTTCCTCTTTGGATGTCAAACTATAATCACAAGACTATTCACCTGTTATGGGCGATTGTGTAAACTTAGCGGGGTGCTAAGTCCACATTGGGGACAGACAGACAGACAGACAGAGATTTGCAGAAAGTCTCTTATAAATCTTATTTTTCTATAGAGTCGTTAATCTGTCTTCCGCCTCAGTGTGTACTCTCACTTTATTTCAGCCAGTCCTCTATCTGAAGCCAACAGAACTACAAAAACAAAAGAGGAAAAGACAGATTCAGTGCAGTCAGTCCTGTACAAGAAGGAAGCACACGAATATTCAGAGGGAGAGCCAGAAGCCGTTCATCCTTCTCTTTTTATACAGCTGTATCTGAAGGCCTGCATGAAGGATCGGGTACTCTGGAGAAGCATAATAGCCAACGCCAGTCGGCACGGCACCTGATGATGATCTGAAGGTCCAAAAGTTGAATTTTAAACTAATGAATACTGAGTCTGCTGAGCTTTAAATCAAGACACCCACACGAAACAAACCCACACGAAACAAACCCACACTTCCACGCAGCTGACGCCCCGGGTTAATTATCCTTACACAACACGAAAATTTGACAGGTTACATAAACTGTCAATGGGATTTCTAAATACTAATGACAGACACCTTAATCTGGACAACACAACTGGGATTTCGGCGAAACCTAAGCTCCATGCCTGCTGATCGCTAGTACCAGGAATTATGCTTGCCTTTGCAAAACGTTCTCTTTAATGATATTCGCATGTTTTCTGTTCGACCCCTGCGGAAAATTACAGGAACCTATTGAGCAAATGCTGCATTATAAAAAGGCATACCTTCCAGGAATTTTACGTATTAGGAACAGAACAAGTTCTAGGAAAGCAGCGTAAACTCAAGTATTACTTTCTGAGTAAGTTTGTTGTGAAACTGTTTTCCTTAATACGGTGTATTTGAAACTGAGTAAACATTTCAACAATGTGATGTTTTAAATGTTATATTTCATCAATCAACATTGTTGTTCAGGGAATAAATGCAATTATTGCTATTTTTTCAGCATATGATGTTTTTCGTCTTTTCTTTAAGAAAAAATACTTGAAAACAAATAGTTGAGTCCTGTTGGTTGCACACACAGTTTTTATATCACCAGTTCTGCCTGAAAAGTCCGGCACTTTGACTTTGGGTCAAGAGTCATGGTTGTAATTAAAATCGTGCGTTCATTCTTTCTCTATCTCTTTTGGCAGGTTGCACCTAGTACAATAACATTTGAAGAGAAAAGCTATCAAAAGCACTGTAAAGCATATACTCCACAAATGGAAATCAAAATACTTTAGCACCATTAAAACACTCTGTAACACTTTAAAACACTATAAATTCATTATATCACTTTTATACTTTTCCGCTCATATCATAACACCTATAACACTTTTGTTTGTCTCTTGATATAATATTAAGAGTCACCACGTGATGCACTTCTAAAACAAATGTGACCTCACAAACATTTGATGTGTTTTCAATGAAATGAAGCATAAAAGAAGTCCATTCACAAAGGTGGGTGATATTTAATTCCACGAATAAATGCTAACAAAATGTCACATTTCAGGAATCATCACTTTTTAAAAGGTACGTTGGTAGTTAAGCTCTATACTTTAGTTCTGGTAGTTCCAAACATTTATTCTAAATCCACTTCATCTTTAGTTTCTGTGGTCCTCTCTCAATGGATTCATTTCGAACTCTCTCCATGTACCGTTCTGGTTATGAACTCCTGGGTGTTTCTGCAGGCGAACTGCTACTCTCTGTTTTGCTCGGAATCTGTGTAACAACTCTTATCAGGTCTACTTCTGTATCTCTCTACCTACGTACGTCTGTGTAGATAGATTTTATAACTGTGTACTCGTTAAGTAATAAAGCTGTTCCTACTTTTGTCCTAGTTTATACATTTCTACCTACGTCTGTCTTGTTACGGAATGGAACTTCCTCCCTTGTCTCATCTATCTCATCTATCCTGTTTTTTTTTCTTTTTTAACCCCTAACTTATATGTCATTACTTCAGCCTTTCAGTCCTGCAAGCTATCTTCTAAACCCAACCCACGAAGTTACCTATTTATCACCTGGTCGTTATATGTCCATTCTTGTCCAGACAGGTAAATTTGGTCTGTTGGTAAAATTAAGTCAGTCCCTATTCTAGTCATACTATATATATGTAATTGCTCTTTGGACGTCAGACTATGGATTTCCTCTTTGGATGTCAAACTATGATCACAAGACTATTCACCTGTTATGGGCGATTGTGTAAACTTAGCGGGGTGCTAAGTCCACATCGGGGACATGTTAGGGGAGGGACAGGACCTGAAACTCAACCCCAAATCCATGACGTATATACTACCGTATTGGATGACCAGGCATAAATCCATCTAATCTACAATCCAGAATCTTCCCTCCAAGGATACTTTATGCCAGTCATGCAGCATATTCATACAATCATACCAATGACATGACATGCATTACACATTACAAATTCAAGCAATCAAGTTCAATCACTATTTTATTATATACACTACATACCGTATCACCTCACACAGGTATTGCATACACAAACATCAACATATATCATCATGAATAAAACACGTATTATATCAATATAAATGCATAACACTCTACTATATAACTGAAGTCATGTGGCCCCATAGGGCCTGGGCTCTCCTGGCCCTCATAAGCAAAACATACATTCATCTTAAAATGGTGCCAATGCACTGATCAACATATTCCAGCCACTGCTGCTATGAATCGACCACCCCCCCCCCCCCACACACACACACATTACACATCATCTCCATGTTGTGCTAACGCACTGAAATATCATGACATATATCTCCTATTTTGTGCCAACGCACTGAACTATCATGACCTAGTATGTTCCAATTAACTAATATATGGCATACAACTCCTCTCTTGTGACAACGCACTGAAACGCCTCCTTCATACCAATGCAGTAATATGTCTACAGGAATCAGCGAAATCTCCACACACGATGATCTCTCTCTCTCTCTCTCTCTCTCTCTCTCTCTCTCTCTCTCTGAACCTCAGGGCACATGGGGCTTCCGCAAGGGTTTTCCACAAATGCGTGTCCTTCGCCTTTTTTTTCTGCTCTTGCCCAGGTGAGCCCTCTATTGCTCAACATCCTTTCAGTTGTTCTTCTCCATGTCTCTTTTGGTCTACCCTTACTTCTTCTCCCCTGTGGTGTCCATCTTAGTGCTATTTTTGGTAGTGAGTTGTCAATCATTCGGAGCACATGTCCCAACCATCGCCAGCGTCTTTCCTCAATAATTGTTGTCAGTGGTTTCATCTGCATTTCTGCTAACAAGATGTTAATTCTTATGGTGTTTGGCCAAAATATTTTTCTAAATCCCAAATTTGTTGTAATATCCGGCAAAGTTGTTTTGGTGTTTCTGTTTCTTCTGCTTTCAACATCTCAGCAGTCACTTCATCTTCACCTGGTGCCCTGTCTGATTTTAGCTTCTTTATCGCCTCCTTTACTTCATTTATTGTTATTGGTCCTGTACTGGTGTTTAGTTCCGTTTTTGCTTCAGGTATGTCTATTGTTTGTGCTGCTTGTGTTCTGTTTAGTAGGGTGTTAAAGTGTTCCCTCCATCTTTCAATTTTTTCTCTTTCTCCACTGACCAGTTGTCCATTTTGTGTTCTTACTGCATTTTCACATCTTGTGTTGAAGTTCCCTGTCATCTGCTTTGTGATTTTATATATGGTTTTCATGTCATTTGTATATGCTGCTTTCTCTGCTGTTTCTGCTAAGTTGTCATAATATTGACGTTTATCTTGACGGCATGATTCCTTCACTTCTTTGTCTTTTTGTGCATAATTACTTAAAACTCGTTCTTTAAGCCATTGTGATTTGGTGTTCAGTAATTTTTTCTTGATTTCTTTTCTTTGCTCTATCTTTTCCCATGTGGTCTCGCTTATCCATTCCTCTTTTCTCCTTTTCCGATATCCCAGCACCTCTTTTGCTGTTTCCTGTAGTGTTTTATTGAACTCTAATATGGACATTTCTGCTTTGTCTTGTATGACACTGAAGCGGTTCTTAAGTACTATTAAGAATTCATTTCTTGTTTGCTGGTCTATCAGTTTTCTTGTATCAAAATGTATCTTTCTGTGTTCTCCGATTTTGGCTTTCCTTAATTTTAGTTTTATTTTTGCTACCAGAAGGTTGTGATCACTTCCTACATCTGCTCCTTTCCTTGCTCGCACATCTTGTAGTGACCGTTTCCACTTGTTGTTTATTAGTATGTGATCGATTTGGTTTTCTGTGGTTTTATCTGGTGACCTCCAAGTCACCTTATGGATGTTTTTGTGTTGGAAAATTGTCCCTCCGATGGTCATCATGTTTTCTTCACAGAAACTGCACAGTCTTTCTCCATTTTCATTTATTTCTCCGATTTCTTCTCTTCCCATGATTCTTCTTCTATCTTCATTTCCTTCACATACTTTTGCATTGAAGTCGCCCAAGATGAGTAGCATATCATGCTTAGGTATTGTTTCTACTGTGGCTTGGAGGCTGTTGTAAAAATCTTCTTTTAATTCCTCTTCAGCTGTTTCTGTTGGTGCATAACAAACTATAATAGACAGCTTCGTGAATCTTGAGTTGAACCGTGCATATAATAATCTCTCATTTATTGGGGTCCATTTCAGCAATGCTCTTGATGCTTTTTTTGTTATAATCAATGCTACTCCTCCTTCATGAAGATCTTCTTTACTGACCATATTATTGTATCTTCTGTGTGCTGTGTTGTTAATTTCCTTCTGCCTTGTCCTGTCCATCTTGCTTCTTGTATTCCTAGTATGTCTAGTTTGTATCTGTGCATTTCCTTGATGGTTTGTGCTAGTTTTCCAGTCTGGTTTAGTGTTCTTACATTCCAGCTGCCTATTTGCATCTTATGTTTAGGTTCCAGGAGGTCTGCAGTCGGGCTGGGGACTTCCAGTGGCTGGCTTTCATCCACAACCTTCACGGGCTCAGTTTCCTGATATGCATTTCTCCTTCCACCTGCATTTGCTTTTTCCCTTGCTTCCGTTTCTGTAGCAGTCTGATAGTTTTTTTTTACCAGATAGGACTGCTAGCCCTATGCTGAACCCTCCTTAGTCGCCTTTTACGATCATGCATGGTAGGGTACAGTGGTCCTATTCTTTGCAGATCCCGGGTACCACACGGGGGACACACGATGATAATGATATGAAATGCACAGCACATAATTAATCTCCACAACACATTGATCGAACAGTATCAGGTCGGCGGTGGCTAACACAGACGAAACGAATTCAGCCCCCGCCATGCCTGTTGGCTATGCTTGTCTCTCCTTCCCGGCACGCTTTCTTCCTTTTATATATGGGCCTTCATCCATCCGGATCACGTGAACGGCATCGCTCCTCCCACAATGCGTACACTATTCTGAGCTTCGAGAGGCTGTTCACAATTAACTTGTGAGTCCGCAATTGTCATTCTGCTAGATCATAGGTGGCATGGTTAACCATTCCCTATTGTAGTTGAAACTATTCAGTTGTCTGGTAGCCGACATTATTGTCTTCATATATACTGTGTGGATGTGATGCTGTATCCTGTGGTCTTACTGATCAATACTAATGAGGACGACTCATGGCTGTGATCTTGTACTCTTTGCCGTTCTGTAACGGTTCTTTTCAGGTCCGTGGGTAATCTTATCTACTATTTTTAGTGGTCTGAAATTGCCTTAGGCAGTAGCGAGATCATGAATGTGTACCATCTACGTCAAATCGTCAACTCTTTTCTGTGCCTTCTTGTCATAGCATAAATCTACGTCAGATCGTCAACTCTTTTCGGCGCCTTCTTGTCATGGCATACATCTACGTCAGATCGTCAATTGTTTTCAATTCACTTGCAAATAAATTAATGTAAGTAAAGATTTTTTCACTTTCTTAATATTGTTTCTTATCTCTAAAGTATCAAAAATACATTCATGCCTGACTTACGGCCTACCGAGTTACGGTTGGTTGTACTTACGGCCGAGGTCCATTAACAAAAATCGGAAAAAAAAATCTCCTAGCCTGGCCGTTACATGCCACTGAGGCCATACCAGCCATACTATGCTACATATCCAAGTTATAATACAGTACTGTACCTCACATGTTTGCACGAAGGTGTGTATGTTAATTTTTTGGGAGTCACTGAAACGTCATTACTGTATATCATGTGTTGTTATTAATATCTTGTAATTAATTTTGACACAGATACTGTGCTAAATTGATTCAAGAAGTATTTTTAAGCTGAGAAACATGCAAGTGCCTTTGAATGTAAATGTTATAGAAGAGTTCTTCAAATATCATGGACACGTAAAAGAACAAATACATCCATACTACAAGAATGCAATATTGAAGAAGGTTGATTACTAAAGAATATTAAACATAGAATACTTAAGTATTTCGGACATATTTAATGTCATGATAGTCTTAGAAGGGCACATATTGGGGAAAAAGAGGAAGACCAAGGCGAAGATGGCAACAAGACGTTGATGATTTGCGAATGTATGCATCGGCAGCAGGGCATCTTGCTTACAAACGAGAGGCCTTCAAGAGACCTGTTAGGGAGGCAAAGTTCCAGAAAGGACATGCTAATGAATGAATGAAGTATTTTAAAGTGATGGTAAACATGTCTAATCATCTTGTAACCTGTTACAGTAGCGAAATGTACTTCTCCCTCCCCCTCCAAACTGGGTCAAGACAAGGCCAAACCATAAGATGAAACATGTGACCTTTGGTGGGGTTAAGAAACGTGCGATAACCTGTGAAAGAAATGCGAATGCTTTGTAAACGCCCATGGTTCCGTGGATCCGTCGGGTAAAGAACACTAGCGTAGATGATAAAGATTTCAGCACCCAGTTTTGATGCCCTCGTGGCGTGCTCGATGGGCGGGACAACAAAAATAAAGCTACTAACTCTTTCCAGACGCGTCGTGTAATTATTTTTTTTTTAATGGTTTTCCAGTGAGGCCAACATTTTTTGTCAGACGGACTAACCTGCTTGTGGGCTAACCACTCCACTACTCACTTGAGTGAATATTCCACTACTCACTTGAGTGAATATTCCACTACTCACTTGAGTGAATATTCCAATACTCACTTGAGTGAATATTCCACTACTCACTTGAGTGAATATTCCACTACTCACTTGAGTGAATATTCCACTACTCACTTGAGTGAATATTCCACTACTCAGTGGAGTGAATATTCCACTACTCACTTGAGTGAGTATTCCACTACTCACTTGAGTGAATATTCCACTACTCACTTGAGTGAATATTCCACTGTTCAGGATCCTAATACAGTATATTAAATAAATGTGGGATATCTTCGTGAAAATCTGACCCACGTGCTTGGCATTACGTTGTGAGTTTGCGTTTCATTCATGATTATTGTTTGGTTTTTTTTTCAACATTACGAAAGTCTAACATTACTGAAACATGTTCAAAAGAAGACGCGTGAATGCATTTTATCATTTATTTTACGATATCTCTTCCTTATTTTCCTATGACCATAGGCCCACAAATCGATTACGTGATTGATGATGATTGGCATTGTTTTCTCCGGGATTCTGGTGCTGACACAGACTCTGGCAACAAATGTACCAAAACTAAGAAGGGAGACTCTCCCAGCTCGACATAACTTATCATGTACAGAGTGCTACAACTTGCTCCCGTGCCTGCAAACTCACAGAGATGGAGCTCTCCCGTGTGGAGAGGCACTGATACACTTTCCGTGTGCAGGCAAGCGAACGACAATTGAAAACTCTAACAGAATGTCCAAGCAAAATGGACGACAGTATTTGATGAGCTCTTCCAGTCCAAATTGGGTTGTTAACAATTTTAAAATTCCGACAGATGAAAGTCTCTTCTTCACTGAAGAGTTAAAGAAGAAGCAAAAACGTAAAAGCTGGAAAAGAATTCCACGTTCAACAAAAGTAACTGAGGCGGAACTTAGCACTGATGGGGCTTACATATCAACGAACGAAGGGAAACAACAAAGAAATAGACGTCTTCATAGAAGGGAGGCAATTTACAAAACGTCCAAGAGGAGTAATCCGTCTGATGATAAATCTTCGTTCGTATCGTTTTTATTTCCTGCATTTTATTTTATTAAAACTCACAATGGCGACCAAACGCATGACGATAAGTCTTCAGATGATGGTCAGTTCGGAAACTCTTTAGAATTACATGCGTCTTTAAACTCACCGACCAGTGATAAAGATAATACAAATAAGAAAAAGTATCACTCCACAAACCCTTTGCAGATAACGGAACTTGACGTAGACAATGCACTCGACTCTTCATCAAGGCGAAAGAATGTGGATCCTATTCGGAACATTGATAAAATAACTGCATCGCTGCAGTCATCTTTGGACACTGGTAACCAGGTTGAAGAAGTGATAAAACTTCTATTCCTCAGTGATCAGTTGGAAGCCAGTACAGAGGTAAACCGCCCTATTGATGAGGGCAGCAATGACAGAATCAGCCATGGCATAAGCTGCATTGATCCATCAACTTGGGACTTTCTGTTCAGTACACAACCAGATCTTCATTCAACTCTTTTATCTGTGCCTGTATGCTCTGCAAACCAAAATACAGAACCACCACTAATTCATTTCGTCACAAAAAAATCAAGTATCACTTTGCCCACTAATCTCAACAACCAAAGTCTCCCTACTGTCCCTTCGTCAGGATGCCAGCAACACTTCGAGACTAAGCTGATAACCCTCCCAGGTTGCGTTCCTAAGTCTATTCTCTTCATCACCTGCCAAGGTACTTGCCACTCCTGGTCCGCCCCACGCTGGATTCAGAATGACAGCGAAGTTCAGCAAATAGAGTACTGCACATGTTGCTCTTCGTTCTCAATAAGATTTCGCAGAATAACATTCCAGTGTCCCAACAGACCTAGGCGCTTGCATGTAGTAAACATGGGATTTCCTTTCCAGTGCGCATGCCGACCGTGTGCTAACGTACCGGATGTCACGGCCGCGCAGCCATACGACTACTGACTTCTGCCTAGGAACAAGTAAGGCAATACAAACCAAGTAATGGTAACATGACATTTTGGTCTCTGTGTGCAAGTCTGTTACCAGCTGTCTCCCAGATTTTCAGTCATGAACTCTTCTTGTGATTCTTTCATGATTTCATGGTTGTTGTTTGTTTTCTAAACTCCCCTTTACTTCGTTTGTTCTATCATTCCCTTCCTTTCTACAATAAAGAAGTAATCTTAGCAAAATTTTGCTTCATAATAACCAGTGTTTGTTATGTGAGAATTGATATCCATATATTAAAAATAAAAATAACTATTTTACTATCACCAGGCATAAAAATAAAATAAAAACTTCATAAAAATAACTAAAACTATGCAGTTTTTTTTCTCCTTTGCTTCAGGGATCCACATTTAAATAAACTCGTATACGTCTCTGGTCTCTCTCAGATAAAAACATGGCGGCTGTGTTTATTTCAGATGGTTTGTGTAGACTTTACATTTTTCCATGGTTAAAAAAAAGAGAGTTAAATTTATCTCAAGACAAATTAGTATGTGAGTCTCAGAATCAACTGACCAGAATCATTTCAAAGACGTGTATTTTAACTTGGAATTTTTTTTTCATTACGCTCAAAAAAGTTTAAAACATTCTTTTGTCCATGATTAAGACTAAAAGATGAATCTCATTAATAAAACTTGAGGAGATGTCACGTATTTGATACCTGTAGTCTATTTCATTAGCTACGTACGGCACTGCAAAAAACTTGTTCACTGGAAACCATGTTTGTATATTCCAGATTTGCAAAAAACAGCTATCATCTGATGATCAGGGCAGTTATACAGTTCAGCAGTTGGATTTATGAAAAGATAATAAAAATTATACCCTTACACAGTTTTGTTGCTTAGCAAAAATGTGTTTATGACAGAAAAAGAGAACTACAGTGATTAAAATGTTAGACAGTGTATAACAGCGATATAACTTCCTCGTGTAAAATATTTACCATTAAATTTATTGGAAGTTTGAAAGGTATAATTGCTATAGTTGCTATAGTTGTACATTTCAGCAGGCGATTTCAAACATAAATAGTAAAAGTAGCAGCGGCAAAAGTAGTTAGCAGTAGTAGTACCACTAGTAGCAGCTGCAGCAGCAGCAGTAGTAGTAGTAGTAGTAATGTAGTAATAATAATAATAGTAGTAGTAGTAGTAGTAGTAGTAGTAGTAGTAGTAGTAGTAGTAGTAGTAGCAGTAGTGATAATAGTATTAGTTGTAGCAATAGTAGTAGAGGTAGTACTGGTAGTAGTAGTGATAATAGCAGTAGTAGCAATATCTGTAGTGGAAGTAGTAGTAGTAGTAGTAGTAGTAGTAATAGTAACAGCAGCACAAGCAGTAGTAACAGTAGAAGCAGTAACAGTAGTAGTAGTTAGTAGTAGTAGTAGTAGTAGTAGTAGTAGTAGTAGTAGTAGTAGTAGTAGTAGTAGTAGTGGTGGTGGTGGTAGTAGCAGTAGTAGTAGTAGCAGCAGCAGCAGAAGAAGTAATTAAAATGTAAGTATATAAAAATCCCATGCTTATCCAACTGTAACCTCTTCTGAAACACTGAGAACTGGAAGGAGTCTGTGCGCTATTTTTTCCGCATTATTTTCCAGGTTTAGCTTACGGCGAGCCGTAGTTAGTGAGCAGAGTTTAATAACATGTCACAGGATTAGTGGTAGTGGTCATTATCTTGTGCTATTTTTTTTCCAGGTCGTTGACATTGTTTTCTGGAGGGTGACAAAGTTCCACTGAGAAAAGCAACTAATTCTAGCAACAGTTATATTTCCATTTATGATACTCTCATTTTTATTTGATTAATTGATCTTTGATTGATCTTTATTTCAAAAGGATTGGATGAGATACAACATTTTGTAGCAATAATAATCATAGTAGTAAAGCGGAGCTTGTTTTAGAAGAGGAATGGGAAAGGAACTTAAGAAAAAATTAGTATCACACCTGAAGTTTTCACAAATTTTTTGCATTCGTTATTTTACCTCCATGAAGACAGCATATAAAGCGAACATAAAACCATCAACCGTTTTTTTTTCATTCCTTGATACATGATAATTGCGAATATGACGAAAACTAAGCACATGCGCTCTGTAATAAATCAGAGGCGTCTCAGCCCCACAGTTTATGTTGCTACATTTTGTCTCAGCTTACGTTCCTGAGATCTTTGCCCTTCGTGTTTCAATTTCTGCATTAGTTACGCTGTGAATTTCTGCACTACTTACGCTGTGAATTTCTGCACTACTTACGCTGTGAATTTCTGCACTACTTACGCTGTGAATTTCTGCACTACTTACGTTGTGAATTTCTGCACTACTTAAGCTGTGAATTTCTGCACTACTTAAGCTGTGAATTTCTGCACTAGTCAAGTTGTGAAAGTAAAGATAGACCTATTGTGAAGGTAAGGGTAGATCTCTCGTGCCATATTAGCACTTAAGGAGATTGGTGTTAATGTCTTTATTTTCCTTGACCCGAATGTTGTAGTAGCAGGTGATTGGCCAGCATCACGCCTGGCCTGCCTTTCATTCCTCGACTTCAGGCTGAGCAGACATTTACACATGACCACAGATGTGTGCCTGCAGCCAACTGACTGGTATCAAATCACTGACCTTCGTCATGTCAGATGAGTACGCCAGCCACGTGGGAGGGAATAGAGCAACCATGTGAAACTTGACAGGAAGAAAAATCTCAGGAAAAAAAACATATTTACATACACACACGCTATGGCGGGGTAGAGCAGAGGTTAGTGCACTTGCCTACAGATCGGAGGGCCTTGGTTCGATTTCACGGTCAGATATAAATTTTTCGGACCCTACTGCCACCGGGGTCAAGCCAGTCTCAGAAAAAAAAAAGACCGGGTATTTGTTTAAAATAAAAAAACAAACAAAATATAAAGGAATCGAGGAAGGTGCTGCATCCCTACTTTAAATGCTGTAGTGGCAAATGCTTGAAATTTGAAAGCTAGTGCCTTCACATTTCACGCTCCTGTATCATGAAACTGTAACGAGACATACACGCACGCACACACATCCACACATACCTAGATATACATAAATACAGAGAGAGAGAGGGAGGGGAGGGAGGGACAGAGAGAGTTCATACGCACAGAAGAAATAAGGACAGAGGAGGAAATGAAATTTGTGAAAGGCATATTTCAGTATTTCCTTTTTTTTCAAATCATACCCCACTTTAACCCCTCACAGATTTTGATGATCTCTTCCCCCCCCCCAGCCTAATAGTCAACCATGTTCTGAGAAGGTATACTATAAATATATTCTAACTCCCCCTCCCCCCAGCCTAATAGTCAACCATGATCTGAGAAGGTATACTATAAATATATTCTAACTCCCCCTCCCCCCAGCCTAATAGTCAACCATGTTCTGAGAAGGTATACTATAAATATATTCTAACTCCCCTTCTCCCAAAAAAATCACCCCCACTCCCCCTTATATTGGCATATTGGGTGGTCACACTGGCATATTGGAAGTGTAAGACTGGTTGAAAATTATTGTTTAAAAATACAGAGGAGAAGAAGGTGGTGGTGGTGGTGGTGGTGGAGGTGGTAGTGGTGGTGGTGGTGGAGGTGGTGGTGGTGGCGGCGGCGGCGGCGGTGGCTGCGGCGGCTCTAGAAAATCTAGATTCATGTTAACATCTTCATTTTATTTAACATCTACAATTCTCTCCACAAATTAGAACTGCCCTTAAATAAAGGAAAGTTCATTATTTGAAAGGGTTTTCACACTTATTTGCTGAAATAATGGAATACGCTTTTGCTGTTTAATGAAATATACAAAAACAACAACAACAAAAATTACTGCAGCTTCTTCTTCAATTCCCTGGTATGACGAGCTAGCCTTCTCTGCAGCTGATGCAGTGAATATGTTAAGGCACAGCTTCCTGTTGGTTTATAAGAGGGTCATTGCAACTATTTTTTTTCAGTCCCTCAGTGGGGCTAAAATGCAAGGGGTATTGTTTAGAAGGCTCCACCACCTTGGGGATTCTGGGCCTTAGCCAGGTTAGGACTGTTACTGGGTTTACCAACAGAGAGATGGTACAGGGTCTTGATCGGCTCTGACTTACAAACCCCGAGGCTAGCATGTCAGCTATGGGTGGCTGACTGCCAGATCGGACAGCCTGTTCTCTTCCTTCACAATTTAATGAAATAAACAGTAGTAAGTCATTTAAGTCACAACTGATTAATGGAATATACAACAAATCATTGCAGACTTTACTGTTTAATAGAATATACATTTTATTGCAGGTTTCTCTGTTGAATGCAACTTACAACAAATCACTGTCGCTTTCACTGTTTAATAGAATATGCATAAATCACTGTTTAATAGAATGTGCAACAAATCACTGTTTAATAGAATGTGCAACAAATCACTGTTTAATAGAATGTGCAACAAATCACTGTTTAATAGAATATGCATAAATCACTGTTTAATAGAATGTGCAACAAATCACTGTTTAATAGAATATGCAACAAATCACTGTTTAATAGAATGTGCAACAAATCACTGTTTAATAGAATATGCATAAATCACTGTTTAATAGAATGTGCAACAAATCACTGTTTAATAGAATATGCATAAATCACTGTTTAATAGAATGTGCAAAAAATCACTGTTTAATAGAATATGCATAAATCACTGTTTAATAGAATGTGCAACAATCACTGTTTAATAGAATGTGCAACAAATCACTGTTTAATAGAATGTGCAACAAATCACTGTTTAATAGAATGTGCAACAAATCACTGTTTAATAGAATGTGCAACAAATCACTGTTTAATAGAATGTGCAACTAATCATTAGCTGTATATATTATAATTTTCACTTTCTACACTTACATTTATTTATATCGAGCTGTTGGGTAAGTTACTACGGCGGAAATTGGGTTGTCCATTTAAAAAGTGTAATTCCGAATTATCTCTTACATGGAGTGAGAGGATAACACAGTTCTGTTTGATAACGAAATAGTTTTATTTCCATGTAGTTGCCATCAGACAGTCTCCACGCAGTATTTGCAAACAGGTATCATTATGGGGGCCTGTCCTACTACCAAGCGCGTCCGACGGCGGAACAGGCTCTAGATGACGAAGCCAACTGTGAAAATGTTTAATAAGCTGTCGTAGACCAAAACCGTACCACATCCCGGCAGAAAGGAAAGGGAATCTACTACCGCTCTTCCCTTGTATAATCATGTTTGTACACAAAGAGACTGAAGCAGACAAAGACAGGGGATGATCTGATGGATTGAGGAAGTGGCACGGAGAAAGAACACCGGCCCAGCTCATAATTAACACCTGGAATAGAAAGATGTGGAAAATGTATGACCGCCAACGCCTGTCGGTATGGCACTGGATAGAAAGATCAGTCACACTCATATTCGGAGTCTTGATATACGTTAAAATAGATATACGTTAGACAGTAAGTAATTTAATATGTCCGAGTCTCGATATACGTTAAAATAGATATATCAGTCGCCGTGTCATTGTCTTCACATATTGCTTTTACAAAAACCAGATTCATTTTAACTGCCCAGTGTTTATCAGTTATCAAATTTAGCAATGTGCTATGCTGACTCGTCACACTTTTTCAGTGAATTTCACGACTATACAAAGCGTCTTCTCGAACCTGCCTCGTTGGACAACCGCCTCTGCCACCTGGCCTATCTTAAGCCATTGGATACCTGTGTTGAGGTATCGCAGGAAAATCCACTTTTCATCCCCAGTGACGATAGGGCAAGGAACAGTTGTAGACAGACGTCAACACGGAGGTTGCTGTGGAGTGAGGTCTTGGGGGACTCGTTGAGGCTGTCTGCTGCTGAAGCGGACCTCGTGCAAATAGCTCGTGCTCTGAGAAGGGCCGGGCTGGGCTGACAAGCGCCGAGTACTGTTACTATGACTGTTCTCAAAAGCTTGGTGCAGGGCTTCAACATTGATGGTTGAGTGGCGCTCCGACCTGGGCTTGTCTTTGATGTGTTGGTGTTCCCAGAGTTGACAACTTCTTTGCAGTGCGGTCATCAACCGTCTCTTCCCCTTCCAAACTGCAAATTTCACGGGTATCTGCAGAGGCATTCATCCCTTTCTTCCAATAATTCTTCAGGAGGACGCGAACTACAACCTTGTTGTCCGCCATATTTCCTTCTGCTGAACACTTATCTCACAATTCTTTGCCTCAAAATGGGTATGCACTTGTTTAGTATGACGTTACAAATCCCAATACATTGTATTAGACGGTAATCTTGAGCGAAATTATACTATCAAAAACTCACCGTAATATTTAATACTTTCATTAGTGGTGAGTGCTGAGTGTTTAGTGTGTCTCATGCGAAGGTGGATGGTTCAAGTCGGGACGGCGGGATTCTAGTTATCCAGGTATAGAAATGGGTACCTCTTCTGGAGCTGAAGAAAGAAACACACTCAGGCATGGTGATGATCACATCACCCTCTAGTGAATGCTTTTCAAACGCTGTACCACAGAACAATGGCGTGCCGCAAGAGAGCTAGAGGTGTGCCGCTGAATTGTTATAGTACAAATGTTTTTCATCAAATTACACCGCACTTTGGCTTATTTGTGTGATAAATACCCTCCAGGTAGAGAACCCACAACAATTAAGTCATCAAATCCCAGACAGTGCGAGCTGACATGGCCAGAGATCTGTGCCTCCAAGCAAGCTCACATTTCACATTGAAAAGAAGGCCTTGTATAATAAAAATTTTAATCGCTCTAAAAATTGTTCATATATATGATATACCTTAAATAATGTCAATGTAGTGTATAAACTTTGAAAATACTAAAGCTATAAGGCTAACTGCACCTGGCTCCAGCATTAATAACAGAGGTGTGCCTCCACAAGGTGTGTCGCAGTCTGAAAATGTTTGGGACGCACAGCTCTAGTGTGCTGCAGGTCAGGGACAACATGGGCACTAACACTATATCCCTAACTGACTCTGGCACAACGGGATTACTTCTTTTCTTGCTTGTAAATAATGATATCCACATGTATATTAATCACATAATCAACGTCTTGAGGGGTGTTTAATGCTAAAATACACAGAAGAAGGATCTGGATTCATGTGTCAGTAATGCCCCCAACAGCTTACCAAAGATCACATTTCTCATCAAATATCCACTAACAGCATGGCTACATTCAGAAAGGTCATCGTTTGACACTCGTTTACTTGTGTTTTCATGTTCAAGCAAATACATTTTCTACATTTTGACAATTAACTCCTTCTCCAAGGATGATTTGTGAGTTGGTTATAAACTAATTCCCACACTGAAAACACTTTATCGTGTGTGTATGTGTGTATGCATGTGTGTATATATGTATGTATGTATGTGTTTATGTATATATATATATATATATATATGTATGTATGTATGTATGTATGTATGTATGTATCCTGCTTCCGCATCTTAAGTCTAATTCCAGAACAACGCTGGCAGAGCTGGTAGATCTTTTACGCTTAACGCTAGTCAATGTTCAGAAGAAAACTTGGGCGGTCTAAATAAAACTAAAAATAGCACGTTTCTAACCTAGCCTATATTTTTAAATTACAGAGTAACTTCCTTTCAATTTCCATGTACCAAAACTTCACAAAATTTTTTCTGACATATGGTGAAAAGTAATTCAGGAACGAAAGTTGATCACTGAAACAACAACAACAAAAATCTTCTATAAGTTTAAGAAACTGAACTTATTATCTCAGCCAAATAGCACGATTTCTGAGCATAAAAAATACGCGGTATATGTTCAACAAATCGTATTTCTAACAGTGAAAATGAGAACTAAACTTTTCTTTATTTTCCTAGACGCGTGTTAGCTGGACGCCTTTACAGCCGAAAGGTAGTGCTCACAACAGATATCGATCATCTAGACATTAGCTGCACTTTACAACGGTTAAAACAAACGATATGTTTTGTCAATGACGCGGAGACAAAGTTTAAAGTACTTAAACAAAACTTTCATCAGTTGTGTACAGCTGTTTGATATTCTCATTATTTATCACGCAGTTCATTGACACTACCTTCATTCTATTATCACCAAAAATGCTCTCTAACTACCTATTTTTCAGTAATTAGCGGTATTGTTAAGTCCAATTTCTTCAATGTTCATGGACAAATTTATGAAACAAAAAATAAAAAAAAACACTTCTTTCATGCGTATCAACCTTCGAAATATCCTAAAACCGAATTTTCTATTGATAAAACCGAATTTTCTGTTGATAAAACTGAATTTTCTGTTGATAAAACCGAATTTTCTGTCGCTAAAAACCGAACTTTCTGTTGCTAAAACCGAACTTTCTGTTGCCTCCAACCAGCACCGGTCTCCAGTTC
Source organism: Achatina immaculata (assembly GCA_009760885.1). Classification (NCBI taxonomy): domain Eukaryota; kingdom Metazoa; phylum Mollusca; class Gastropoda; order Stylommatophora; family Achatinidae; genus Lissachatina; species Lissachatina immaculata. The sequence goes on along the minus strand of CM019691.1, from coordinate 84,897,785 downwards.
CCCGTCAGAAAGGCTCCCCCAGGTAGTTCATACCCTCGTCCACTGAAACGTCCTGGTACTGCTGGTACTCTGAGACGAGATCTCGTATGTTGCCCTCAGCCTCCGTGAACTCAACCTCCTCCATACCCTCTCCAAGATACCTGGGATTGGCGATGCAAAAAAAAGAGCAATTTTGGCAATTACTTGTAACTTCGAGATGCTTATGCAAAATTAATCGTATCATATAATTTGATTACATGGTGTCAGTGAATGCTTTTACTGACTGCTGCGGGTAAAGTTAAGTATTTGACCTGTTGCCGGTAAAGTTAAGTATTTGACTGTTGCGGGTAAAGTTAAGTATTTGACTGTTGATGGTAATGTTAAGTATTTGACTGTTGCGGGTAAAGTTAAGTATTTGACTGTTGAGGGTAATGTTAAGTATTTGACCTGTTGCGGGTAAAGTTAAGTATTTGACTGTTGAGGGTAATGTTAAGTATTTGACGTGTTGCGGGTAAAGTTAAGTATTTGACTGTTGCGGGTAAAGTGAAGTATTTGACTTTCACTCCACTAACTAGTGGTTTGGAGGGGGGGGTGCGTGCGTGCGTGTTATGTGAGAGAGAGAGAGAGAGAGAGAGAGAGAGAGAGATTATTTGACCCTTGTTTGTGCATGATTTTTGTACTTTTTACGCTGATTGATTTTGGAAAGTGCGTTTTGTTAGTTGATTATATCCTGATTAATAGGTTTAATACTATCATTTCTCTGTTGAAAAAAAAAATCAACTATCATTTCTTACCAGTATAAGAAAGCTTGACGTTTCAGTAATGCCATGAAGCATTTTACTTTGACTCCACTAAATGGTGAGGAAAAAGTGAAGTACTTTACTATGACTCCACCGATTAGTGAGTATAAAGTGAAGTAGCTTACTCTGACTCCATTGACTGATGAGGAAAAAGTCAAGTATTTTACTGTGACTTCACCGATTGGTGAGAAAAAAAAAGTCCACTACTTTACTGGTACACACGAGTTGGTTCACTGTGCCACATTCACAGTTAATTATAATCTCTCGCTTTCACTGGGTGGCACAACATTTAACAAGTCCTAAGAAAAAAAATGCATCGCAAGCCATATCTCTCTCTCTCTCTCTCTCTCTCTCTCTCTCTCTCTCTCTGAACCTTAAGTGTCCCTTCTGCAAGAGTTTTCCACAAATGCCTGTCCTTTGCTTTTTTCCCACTCTTGCCCAGGTGAGCCCTCTTTTGCTCAACATCCTCTCTGTTGTTCTTCTCCATGTCTCTTTTGGTCTACCCTTACTTCTTTTTCCCCTGTGGTGTCCATCTTAGTGCTATTTTTGGTAGTGAGTTGTCAGTCATTCGGAGCACATGTCCCAACCATCACCAGCGTCTTTCCTCAATAATTGCTGTCAGTGGCTTCATCTGCATTTCTGCCAACAAGATGTTATTTCTTATGGTGTTTGATCAAAATATTTTTTTCTTATTCTTCGCAAGCCATCAAATAAGAAAAGGCTGATAGAAACCCATACATCAAGCAGTAGAGAGAATGTTTTCATGTTTTGTGTTTCAGCAAACGCGCTCTCTTCCCGTGACGTGTCCTTTCCAGAACGTTTTCCATCTTGCTGGCTCTCTGAAAGCAATGCGGCCTTGCACAAGTTGGCCAACATCTCGCCATGACACGTTCAGACTTTCCGTGATGTCCTGAGTCCACTTGCGGTGAGGTCGCCCTTTTTCTCTTTTGCCGGGCACTATTGCCTTCTAGTTATCAACCTCTCCAAACCGTTATGTCCCTCGATGTGGCCGAAGTATGGTACGCGACAAAAAAAAGGGGGGGAGGGGAGTAGACCCAGTCTCTAAAACTGGGTACCAGAGAAATCTGAGAAGGTAAATCCGGCCAGGTGTGATACTGACCCCATCAGACTTTCATGTGCCGAAGGTCGTGGAAATACAGGACTAGCACTGTATCTCCAATATTCCTTAATGGCATGGAAACGGGAATTTTACCTTTTACCTTTTACGAGTCAGTTTTCTGGGACACCTAATTCCATCTTCTTATCTTATATCTTATAATCCTCCCCTTGTCGTTAAACGTCACGTAGGGCTCGCATGGTAGTTCGCCACTTTTTCCTGTCTTCGGCGAGCCCTTGAACCACACCATGGGACTTTATGTCTATTAATTTGGCCTCTCCCAACAATGTCCTCCCCAGAGTTTCACATGGTCTGCCTCTTTCTCCCTGGCCTGTTGTGTTCCATTTGACAGCTTGTTTTGGGATTCTCTGACCATCCTATCATCACGTGACCAGCATATGTCCATCTCCTTTTCCCGATCACCCATGAGATTGGTTGTTGTTCAGTCAACTGTCCTATCTCTGCATTGTCCCTGAACCCGTTCCACTTGGTGCCGAGTACCTTCCCCAGGCATCCGCTTCCAAAAGAGTCCAGTCTCCTGGCTATTTCTCTAGCTGCCTCCCAACCTTCGCCTGCACAAACGAGGGTGGACATCACGCCCGAACTGAATAGTCTTAACTTGGCCTTTGTCCTTGCAACCTTTGAATGCTACATGTTCTTGTGCTTACAACCTTTGAATGCTACATGCTCTTGTGCTTACAACCTTTGAATGCTACATGTTCTTGTGCTTACAACCTTTGAATGCTACATGTTCTTGTGCTTACAACCTTTGAATGCTACATGCTCTTGTGCTTACAACCTTTGAATGCTATATGTTCTTGTGCTTACAACCTTTGAATGCTACATGTTCTTGTGCTTACAACCTTTGAATGCTGCATGTTCTTGTGCTTACAACCTTTGAATGCCACATGTTCTTGTGCTTACAACCTTTGAATG